>CAIGRN010148337.1:0-29348 GCA_903798345.1 Fraxinus anomala
TTGTAACTCAGAATTTTCTTATCAACTATTGCTTTTCCCATGTTTTAGGTACCTAATTATAACCCCAACACTTCGCCACAGCCACCGCCACCGCCACCTTCGCCGCCAACAACTATCTCCACCACCAACAGAAACGCAACACCAATGCCATTGCCACCAACAACCACATGCACGACTATCTCATCTAGCCACCACTGAACAACCACCAACACTACTACTACACCACAACCAGGCTGGACTTCGCAGCAACCTGGATGCCCACCACTAACACACCAGACCGCCACATCAACACCACCGTTCTCACAGATCCACCACCATCGCACAACAACATATCACCACGACACCACCACATATTTCATCCTACCGCGACACCACCGCCACAAAAAAAACCCTCGCCACACCACCGCAGATTCAAACTAGCGTCATCACTGTGATGCCACCGCGACGCCACCCCACCATCACAAATTCACACCAATCGCTGAAGCAGCCACAAAAACCATGATAAGAGAGAAGCACGAGAGAGAGAGAGAATACAGTAAAACAGAGGCGGACCTTGGGGTTCTTTGACGACGGCGCCGCTTAAGATGTCGTCGCTGCAGATATACCATTTCAATCGCCGCTTCAGTCGTTGTGACGGTGACGAGAGAGAGGATAGCTGCAGCAGTGAGGCGGTGACAGTTTTGGTTTGGGGACGGTGCTGAGAGAGAATGGAGATGAGAGTAGCGAGAGAGAGAGAGAGAGAGATGAGAGGTAGAGAAAGAATGAGTTTGGGGGAAATGAGGTGGGTGGAGAGGTGGGGTTGATTTCTAAATTAATTGAATATAATAATATATTAATTAAAACACCTGATTTTTAAAAGATTTAACTTCCCACCTGATTTTTTAATATGAATTTTGAAAAGTAGGGTTTCATGTAATTTTTCCTTCCTTTATTTTATTACGACGTATATAGGCAAATTCATTGCATCCAATTTCATTGGCCTTTGAATATAAATACAATGACTTAATAAAAAAGAAAAAAAAAGGAAAGAAAATCAAATAATCAGATTACTGATTTAAGCGACATGGGTCCGTTTCCCTAGACTTTGAAGTATTATCATTAATTTTCTATTTAAAATTATAAATGCGGAAAAGTGATTGGTTTTTTTTTTCCCAACATGACAAACATTACATTTTAATAAAATATAAGATAATTAAATTTCATGTTAAATTAACTTTCAAATCCAAGTCGATACTTAAATGTGATAATACTGAGTTTGTGTCACCACAAGTCATCTCTCGAATCATTTTGCCTTCATCATCTGAAAATGGGATGATTAAATATATAAAAATGTTATTTAAATTGCTCTTATGTGAACATGATATTTGATTATTATATTTTATGTCATGACATATTTATACATGACAATGCATCTATAAGTATACACGAAGTTTCAAGGAATAAAAAATTTTCAAATATCATGAGTTAAAAAGGTATTTAAAGATATATATCTCGAATGTTTTGTTAAGAAATGCACGTCTATACCATGAAAGGTGTGAGTATGAAATGGGGCGTGAGGGACCAGCGCACCCGACCAATGCTCAATGTTCAATGATAATGTTAATGTTAACCGCCTTGAGTTACTACCGGTAGGACGAATTGAGTTCCAAATAATAATTTCTCACTGCATTCTGATTGGCTAGGCGATACACCAAGATATCAATGTTAAGGTTTTTAATCAAATGAAATAAAAGTGGATACATATTGAGAAATATTTTTTATTTTAAAGTAATTCATATACATATCATAAGCATGTATCATATGTATGATGTTAGCTTACTGAGCGTTAGCTCATTCCACGTTATACCTTCCCATTTTTAGATGGTGAAGGCAAGATTATTCAAGCTGATGACTTATGGTGACACTGACTCAGTATTATCACATTTAATATTGAATTCGTTTTGAAAATAAAGTTAATATTCAATTTAACTATCTTATATTTTTATTAAGCCCAAATTATTTTAAATTAACAAGTCACTGGTGTTTATTATGTCAAAGAAAAATTAATTCTTTTTCCGCATTTATGTATTTTAAGAGAAAATGAAATGATAATACTTTCAAATCGATGTATCTAAATTTGAAGGTATTACAGCTATGATTGATTATGTAGGTTGAAGGCTAGTCTGGGATTAGGACTCTCTATGCTGGGTCGAGTACCCCTAAGCACGGAACTGACTATCCATATCAAGTGGTATGGTAAAAAAAAAATAATGGGAGAATTACAAATAAATGCATAAATGAAAATAGATGACAAATACGATACATGAATTAACGTGAATGTTAATTAATTTACAATTAATACTAAGGAATATATACGTGACAATGAAATTAATATAATATAATTTTTAATTAAGTGAAACCGTATGCTAATTAGTATTCATGGACGTGAATATTGAAGTGCATTCTTGAATCTAAAATTCTAATTAATATTAATTAAATGAAAGTGAATTTTAATTAATTTTTAATAATAAGAACATGGATGTGAATGTGAATGTTAAATTCTAATTAATATTAATTAAATGAGTGTGAATATTAATTAATTGGAAATTAATTATATTATTTATTATAGTTTGTAAATTAAATGTATATTGAAAAAAAAGTAAGGTATTATTGAAATAATTGAATTGTAGTAGAGCTATAATCGTAAAAAAAAATTATTTTCACTTAATATGATATTTAAATATATTATAGATTATGGCAAGAAATACTATATATGTTGTACCCCCTAACAATGTTCATAGGGATAAATCAAAAAACATTCACGGGAGTGGATTTTAAGAAGTGGCAACAGAGAATACTGTTTTATCTTACAACTCTGAATTTTTGAAATTCTTGTGTGAAGGCACTCTAACTGTTGAAAAGAAGGAAACATATCCTAAAAAACAAGCAGCATTCGATACATGGAGTCATAATGACTTCTTGTGTAAAAATTATATTCTCAATTGCTTTTATAACGCACTATGCAACATATACATTTCAGTCAAGACTGCTAAATTATTGTGGGAATCGTTGGAAAAAAAGTACAAAACGAAATATGTAAGATTGAATAAATTCGTTGTAGGCAAAATTCCTGGACTTCAAAATGCTAGATTCTAAAGCAGTAATGAATCAAGTTCGAGAGCTACAAATCTTCTTGCATGAGATATATGCAGAAGATATGAAGCTCAGTGAGTCATTTTAGGTTGCTGCAATTATCGAAAAATTACAACCAATGTGGAAATATTTCAAAAACTGCCTGAAACACAGACGTAAGGAAATGTAACTTGAAGATCTAACTTTAAGATTAAAAATTGAGGAAGATAATCAAAATTCTAAGAAGAAATCTGGAAAGCTGCAAATGGAGGCTAAAGTTAATTTGGTGAAGCCAAATACTAGTAAGAAAAGGAAGTACGCTAGTAATGGCAGACAAAAGAACAATGCCAAAAAATTCAAAGGAGAATGCTATAATTGCAGTAAGTCTGATCACATTGTAAATGAATGTCGATAGAAAAAGCAAAACAAAAAGGGTCAAGAACAATTGACTAAGGAAGACAAATTGTCTAACGGTGTGTTTAAACTAATGCTCTCAGCTGTTATATTGAAGCAAACATGGTTGACAATCCTAGAGACAATGGATTTGCAAGTTGTTTGCATTTTGAGACAATGGATTTGCAAGTTGTTTGCATTTTGAGCTTGTACTTCATTTGTGCATGAAATTAGATTTTCATATATCTCTATAAATTAATGTTTATTAAATCATGTTATCATGGCGTATTAGCATAAATTTTGGCATGAAAATGTGATTAGATATGTGGTTCTACTAGACATGTAAATACGTGAAGTAAAACTTTCAGCTTTCTGTTCGATTTCCAAATTGTCACTCCAAAATGGATTTTGCAAATATTTGGGTGAGGTTAATGAGGTTTGAAAGCTCTATAGTCCTTTATTGGTTGGCTTTGGAATCAAGTAATTTGGAGGTTGATAGGATAATTTATGCCTTTTTCGTGTGATTGAGTGTTCAATTACATGACTAAATGATGTTAGAAAATTCTAAAATTTTATTATGTTGTATTTGAATGAGTTTAGAAAATATTGCAAAAATTTCATAAAATTTTGAACTTAAAAAATTGTCCAAGTAAGCTTGATTGCACGTTGTAGGGTCGAACTTCATTTTATTTTATTTCTATTTTAGGATAGACAAAAGATATGTAGGAAGTAATATTTGATTGTAGATAGATACAACATTAAGACTAATTTTATGCTTGACGTCTATTCATTATACATTAATGTCGTGTAGACCGCAAGTACCTACCGCGTAGATTGCAATTTGAAGAATGCATTGAAAATGCTCAGACCTCATCACCTTCCACATCTCACTTTAGGTTTCATACAAACATTACGAGCTTCTACATCATTAACAATCACATCCCTTTCTTCAATAGTTACATTATAACATCTAATATAATTTTATGATTGGTTTCTATCTCTGTAACCTATTTCTATCGATGTGCTTAACCATATTCATGATATCAAATACGCCATACATTCTTTAAAGACAAGCACTATAAGACAAGACATAGGTCGACCAGTTCCTACTACGGGGCCTACATAAGGAGGTAAAAGCCTTCGCAAAAAGGCGGAGCTAAGCATTTTCTCCGTATTATACCAGAATACCTCACTCAATGGAAATTTCCATTTTTCTTTACAATATTCTAGCAATTAAACAATGTTATTCTACTAAATTTCTCCTAAATTAATTTATAATTATCACGTCAATTTCAATCATTAACAAGATTCAATTATAAAAATGATAAGAGTCCTCTTGTGATTTTGCCTAATGAAAAAACAAAATAAGTTAAAAAATGAAAAGAGAAAAAAAAGTAATGGTATAACATTGACAAAAAAACTAGGAAAAAAAATTATTTTTCTTCCAACAACTTAACACTGTGAAAGTAATAAACAAATGAATAAAAAAAGAAAATAATTCCTGATTGTACCAAATTATATATATATATATATATATATATATATGATAAGATTGTCAAAAAAAATAAATAAAATTGTTCAACCAACTAACTCACACGGAAAAGCTTCAACAAAATAATAATAATAATGAGAAAACTCACTATATATGGGTTTTTAGGATTGTCTCCTTTGAAGCTGATCGACATTTATTCGACATCATTTGCATATTTTAGGAACTTTTGGGATTTTTCTCGACTTGTAAAGATGAAAGACCTCAAAGACAAAATGGCAAAACGACTTTAGTGAAAAGTGAGAAAATTTGAAAATACCAAATTTGTCCTACTGAAAAAGGGTTGTTTCCATGTCATGCACTGAACTGACTGACCGACTTATCCAAAAGTCCTTCGATTGCATATTTTCCCAAACGCCCGTGATAGTAATGCAGCAAAAAAGGTTGAAGACTCATTTGCACATTTTGAAAAGATTAGGGACACAAGGTGTAATTTTTCCTATTATTTTAGTGCAAAATTTCACTCATTATTGGAGGAAATACGTGTGGATAGCCAAGTGAAAAGTGAGAAAATTTGAAAATACCAAATTTGTCCTACTGAAAAAGGGTTGTTTCCATGTCATGCACTGAACTGACTGACCGACTTATCCAAAAGTCCTTCGATTGCATATTTTCCCAAACGCCCGTGATAGCAATGCAGCAAAAAATGTTGAAGACTCATTTGCACATTTTGAAAAGATTAGGGACACAAGGTGTAATTTTCCCTATTATTTTAGTGCAAAATATAATTCATTTTTGACCCGACCCGACCCGACCCGACCCGATAACTATTATACAGTATGCAACTACGACACGTCAGAGGCGATTGACACCTAACCCAAATCTCAGCCGTCAATAACAGTCCACGACTCCATCCAATTTATCCAATCATCAACCCCTCCAAATCCACGCTGGACTCTCTCTCTCTCCTCTCTCTCTAGCCTGAAAATCGTCGACGCAGCGATTCCACCGTGTCGACGATCTCTCACGAACGAAGCTCTAATTTTCTCTCTCCAAATCGAATGAGATTCAGTGTTTTTCTTATTTACCATCTCCCTTTTTGATACATATATTCATTATAATTAAAAAAAATTTTGGCTGTTGGGTGACTGAGTTGACTCACTTGTTCATATTTACCGAGTTACGGCTACAGTAATCTTTTTAGTTAAGTTTATGCAGTTTAAATCTTTATAATGTTTATTGATGTTAATTTATGTTAATTTGCTTGAAATTTCTGAGGCTTTTGATTGTTCTATGGATAAAATTAGGTCACACACACACATATATATATTTTTGTTTTTTTTTTTTCCTGAGTCTGTGCGTAAATGCGTGGGTATTAGGTTTACTTTTTCTTGCCTTAGTTTATGTTTCGTGGAAATATAGTGATATCGATTTTACTTGTATTATATTTGAGTTTTATCTTTGAATATAGTTGAATAATGTTAATTTCTTGCTTACCACCTCCCTAATTAGTGTATATGTTATAGTTAAAAGCTTATTTGGGTGTTTTTTGATAGTTAAAAGAAAACGGTGGGTTTTATGTGTTAATAACTGAGTTGACTCGCTAGTTCAGATTTACCGAGTTACTCCTGCTTTTGCATTAATTTGTTTTCGTTGAAATCAAGCAGTTTAAATCTTTGTAATTTTTATTCAAGTTATTTTAATTTAATTTGAACAAACACTCTTAGATTTTGGTGGTTTTAGTTATTATATTTCTTTTGTGTTTCTGGATAAACTTATGTCTCACTTACATTTCCCTGTGTCGTGTAAATTCTTGGATATAGAGTAAAAGTATTCTTGTTAACAGTCTATTTGATTTGATCGTTGAATATGGTTGGTTGAGGTTACATTCTTTCTCAGCAGTTGACAAGTTTTCAATATTATCAAAGTTTATGTTTTTAGATCCTATGCTAGTATATAAATGGATCTTAAAGTTTTCATGTGCTGGGCAAAGAGTTTAATCGTTTGCACTTAAATTCCATCTGTAGCAGGATGTTTTTGTTTTGAACAGATGCACATTCATGTGTATAACATGATGGTTTGAGTGATATCGGAGGAAGTAGTGTAGTCTAAACGATGCGTAGTTCTGAGATGGATAAATCTTCTAAGGAGGGCAAAGAAACAAAGGAGTCAAAAATTTCTGCTTCGCAGGTAACACTCTGCAGATTCGTGATTTTAATGCATGTTTGTGTTAGTTAGCTGGAAATGATTTTTTTATTTTTATTTTTATTTTTATTTTTTGAGATTTTTAGGAGCAGAATTCAGCGACTTCTGGTATGGTTACTGCTGAATGGGCTGCCTTTCAGGTTAAAAGATTTCTAGAAGATACCCACTTGGCCTTTATGCCCATTTGTCAACATTTTAGTATTGGTAGTTATAGGGTGTTGGTTGTGGTTGTGCAGGGGTATTCTCCTATGCCTCCACATGGGTTTTTGGCATCAAGTCCGCAACCGCACCCATATATGTGGGGAGTTCAGGTACCTTTTTGCATTTTTGTTTAGTCTGAAGTATTATCGTGTTATTATATCAATGCAAAATTAACAAATGGAAGGCTTTTATAAGCACTATCGTAGCACCGAAAAAGGAGTTCTAATCCAGGTCCTGGATCAGTAAATTCATCCAATATTCGTAACAGTCCTAATGCGTCAAAGTTTTATTTATGGAGTGGAATTGGATCAAGATCTAAACCTTTTTTGCTTCCTTATGTTGTTTTAAAAATTTATGTATACTTGTACTAACAAGTAACTTAAAATGGTTAACAAACAGATACAGTCCATGATAGGACCAAATTAAAAGTTGAAACAGCTTGGCATGGCTTAATTATGCGTGGGATAAGCTTCATGGGTCTGTAAATATTGCTTACTTAATCTAAGAAAGCATATTCCTTCACATTGACTTAGCTGACATTCTTCGAGGCTTTACTATTTCTCTATATTTTTGAACACTGAATCTGCATGTTATGATTGAGCATATATAAAACATGTTTGTGTTGTTCAATCATATATGAAACTCATCATGCTCAATCATATGAAATGCAAACTACCTTCAATGGAATATAATTGCTTCATGGGCATGCTTCTGGATTCCCACCGGATTGATCTTCTCCTTTGGTGCATTACACACCCTGGACTACTCCCTCTCCTTAAGGAGAAAGACACAGAATTTGGCAAACCATCTTGTTATTTGTCTGAACGTATTTGCCTTTTATGTTAAAATGTTTTTACGCTCTCCTTACTGGACATTTCCCAGAAAGCATGGTTAACAAGCTCTTATATAAAGCTTGCTATTCCTACTGGGTAGGAATAGTAAAAAGACAATAATTAGGCATGATATAGGATCCCACTAGTTTGCGAGGTGCATTCATGCAGAACTAGTTTCCCAATAATATCTTTGGATAGTTATGTTTCAACGTGTCTAACTACCTGAGAAAGTTCTAAGACACGATTATGTGCTCAATTAAGTTATGATCTTCATGTCAATTGATGTTGCTATTTACCCTTTATTTTTAAGATCATAATTTTTGTTTGAAATTATTAATTGTAGCAATTTATGCCACCCTTCAGCACTCCACCCCATCCATACGTTGCAATGTATCGCCCTGGGGGCATATATGCACATCCAACTATACCTCCGGTATGTTGTTGCTTTGTTTGTTAGTACATAGCCAGATCATAATCATTTATTGAATTGCCTAACATTTATATGTCATGTTTAAAACTTGATTAGGGATCATACCATTTCAGTCCTTTTGCTATGCCATCTCCAAATGGTATTGCTGAAGCCTCTGTGAGTTACTGTACCACTTGTTATATTCCCTATCTTTCTTCTCCATTGTTTTTTTTTTTTTCAATTATAATTACCATTGCTGACATTATTTTCGCATGACCTCTTGGTAAAATGATTTTCAATTTGACTGATAGCCTAACACTCCTGGCAACGTGGAACTGGATGGTAAGTCGTCTGAGGGGAAGGAAAAACTGCCCATCAAAGTATCTAAGGGAAGTTTAGCCAATTTGAATATGATTACTGGGAAGGATACTGAACCTGGTAAAACATCTGGTGCATCTGCGGATGGTGTGCATTCTAAGAGGTATGATGAAAGTACAGAACAACTAAATGGAAGGAGACAAATAATTTCATTGTTGTAGTAGGATATGAATGTACACTTATAATAGTTTGTGCCAGGTTCTTACTTTTGGCAAGATACTGGAAAAAAGGTTTAAAAGAACATTGCTGCATCCTATTTTGTTGAAGTGGGCATTTATAGCTTTTAGGAACATCTTGTTACTTCAGTGTTGGGTTTCCCTGGAGAATGATGTTTAACAATTCTCCCTTTTCCATTGTTTATCTTGATTTTCTCCTGATTGTCTCTATGTTTGCTTAGTTTTAAGAAGTAATAGTAAGTTGGTAACTACAATCTATTTAAATCTATTGTTCAAAACTGTCAGGAAGATGAGGACTATATGGTACTTATGTGTTTAATTTGTTTCCTCTTCCTGTCAATTGTTAAGGAAAATTTTGCCAATTCTATTTGCAGTGGTGAGAGTGCAAGTGAAGGGTCAAGTGAAGGAAGTGCTGCAAATTCTCAAGATGTAAGTTTACAGAATGTGTTGCTAGATTCTAATGTAAATTAATTTGGTTTGGTGGCCATTTTGTCTATGTGGCTTTGACTAGTCACAAGTCAGGATGAATTTTCGCGATTCGTTGGATTACAGAGGTTGAGAATCCTGTAATTGAATTACACTATTCTGGCCATTGATCTAGAAACAAATAAACAATGGTTCTTCTGAGACAACAGATGGAAAGTCTTGTTATATGTTTGGTATAAAAACTTTGGGGAGCTGATATCCATATCCATTGGGTATTCTTTATATTGGGTTCTGGCCTTGGGGTGCTCAGATAGCTAGTTGTCTGGCTAATATGCATTTTCATATTACCCACGGATCTTGCTGCCTAACATACTGATCCTCAATTATTAGCAATGCAGGCTGTAGTTTCTTATTCACTGAAATATATCACATTTAGAACAATCCAAGCTAGAATAAGCCGACACTAAGATGTTAACAGAATATGTGTTTGTTAACAATAAAAAGAGAAACCTTTTTATTGCAACAGGAGTTTAAGCTTAACGGATTAAGATCTCTTATCTGGAAAACTGTCAAGTGTCAACCATAAAGGTGTCCATTCCCCATAATAAAAAAAATGTTAGTGCTTTAGCAGACTATCACAAAAAATAATGTTCATTAAGTAATTAAACTCCTATTTGAACTCTTTCCTGAGTTCTTGTCTTTGTTCTGTTAGGTACAGGACTCACAAATGAAGTCCGGAGGCCTTCAAGATTCAGGTGGGGTTCTAGGAATTTGTACTTCTATTGCTGTCGGCTATCTTGTTCGTAATCAAACCTTACTTTTATAACTCTTCTACAGCTGAAACATCTCAGAATGGAAATGCTGGTCATGGTTCCCAGAATGGAGGACCAAATACACCTAATTCAATGGTGAATCAAACTCTTTCTATCATGCCAGTGGCTGCAGCTGGGGCTGTGGGTGGTGTTCCTCACACCACTAACTTAAATATCGGCATTGATTACTGGGGTGCTGCTACACCATCGACTATTCCTGCAATGCATGGTAAGGTACCTTCTCTTGTTGCTGGAGGAATGGTCACTACTGGATCACGGGAAAATGTTCAATCACAGATTTGGAGACAGGTTTTCCTTTTTCATTCTTTACTATTTACTGAATTGCATTTTCCTTGCATTTCTGGTTTTTAGATTGAGATGATGTGGGTCCTGGGCTTTTGATCTAATTGATTTGCTGTTAGGCTTCTGTTCTTTGTGTCTTCTTGTTTCGTGGCTGTTACTGATTGTTTGGTCTATCAGCATGCTAAATATTGAGGTTGGGTGGCTGTAAACATTTGAAACAAATTCTGAATTTCTGTGATATATTTTAGAGTCAAAGAACTGGTCCTCTTAATTGAAAATTTTACTCAAACTTTTACCAATAGGCAGTTGATGCATGATGGAAAAAAGTTGCCTGCTAAAACCCATTGTCTATTTTTCTTGGGGAAGCGAATTGATTTGGTTTATAATGTATTTTTGGTTGGCAATTAGGTACTTAGTTTAGAAGCTACTTATCTCAAGGGTGTAGGCTTTCTTCTGTATTCATGATGGTTTATAAAATCTTTTCTGTAAACTAATAATTTCTTGTAAAACTTAAAAATATTAAGAATCGACTGTACATATTGTAGAAGATAGTAGTTCAATATTGCTACAGATCACATATAATTTGATGTGCTTTACTTTGTATTTTTGGATGCCTTGTAAAAATGTTACAACCCTTCAATTGAAAAGGTCAAATGTTTAGATTTCAAATATGTCCTTTTTGAGTCCGTAGTAGAAAATTGCGGAATGTTATGGGCATATTTTCAAATTTGTCCCAAAGCATGTTGTTAAAGGTGGAATGCGGTTTTGAATATGAGATTGTGATGTTGATCTGTCAAAAGAAATTCCTTCCTTAAACTTTAAGCCAAGAGGAAGTGTGACGGGTTATATGAGGAGGGAGCATCTGATCTTACTATCTATTCCCTAATATAGAGACATATATAACTTCAAATAAATCTGAATTCACACTACTATTCATTTTGCCATCAAGGCACTCCTTGATTTTCTTTGTTATGTTATTGAATGCTGGGTCAACATTGGACGTTAATTTATTGTATTTGCCTTTTGTGGTGGTGTTTGCTGCTTTGTGCTTTCATGGCTATCCATTATTTTCCTTTCCGTGTATATGCTCTTAAATTCCAACTTTTGGGGCTATCTAAAATTATTAGCCAGTGAAAAAATCAACGCAGCCCTGCTTTACTGATATTCAATATTTTTTTGAAATTAGGAGAAGAAGGACAGAAAATATCTTACTTATTAGGAAATCCTGAAGTTTGAAAATAAGGAAAAAAAAATCCAAGTGTTTTTTTACTCCTTATTCTAGGGTTAACTCCCCTGTGAGCATTTTAATGCCTAATTACCAAGGAGAAACAAACAGAAGAAACCTTGTGTAATGCGTCCTAACTGCTATGATATCAAGGAAACCTATCAGTGAAAATATCAATATATCCCTTCTTTGTTGCTAGTCAGTGTCATGATATACAAGAACATGGAGCAATGTGTGTCGAGGTGAGGCATATATTATCGTGAATGGTCGTGCATGAGCAGAAGTTCAAATGTTTAAATCCTTCTTAGAATATTATTATTTTTATTGGACTTAACTTAGGCATTTGTAGGTTAGGTTATATTTTATATTTTAGACTCTTTTGTTTTTTGGTTTTTTCTGCTTGATTGTGAATGGCTTTTCCGTGGCGAGTTTAGTTGTGTTAGAGTAGGTTTTGGAATTATTAGATTTAAAGAGCTTATCAGTAACCTGTGTTCTTCAGGAAACATATCAATCGATTACTCTCATTTTCAGTCCAGAAAAGTTCTAGTTTGTTGAATTTTATGCCTATAGTGCCAAGTCTCTGGTGTTTTACTTCTGTCTCCACAATAAATCCCCTTTTCAGTCTTAATATCATTTTATTGGTTGAAGCTTGTCCTCCCAGCAAGTGGGTTGAATGCCCATGATCTAATGTAGTCCATATTTCAAAGCAAATACTATGGTTTTTTTCATTTTTATTTATTTATTTATTATTATTATTATTTTTTTGGGTTTTAAGATCCACTTGCTTTGTGGTGTATGGTTTAGGAGAAGGTGGTGTGCACCTGTTGACCAAGAATCCAACTTAAGAACAATTATTAGATGGTATAAAACGTAAAAGAACGTGCAAATGATAATTGAGCATGGCCTTGGTTTGTCTAGAAATTCCTCAAAATTCCAAACCCTGAGAGCGACTGTACAATTTGGCAGTCTGAATTTTTGTTATTGTGAAAAACAATAGACAATAAAAGCTTATTCTAATGTAACTTATTGGATTGATGATATGCTTTTTACAACCATTGTATCACTGATTGTCGTCAATGGTAAAGTTAAACCATTTACATAGCCTTTTACTCTCGAAGCAATATACACGTAAGATTCAAAAAAGTTACAGTTTCCTTGCCATTCTGGAACGCAAAGAGAGAGTATTATTGGTTTGCAGCATGATGGAAGGTTGGGAAAAGCCCGTGGCATATATGTATGGTTGGATTTTTCTAAATTTGAAACCTGGGTTGATCTTCCTCACTGTCTTGTTCTGTTTTCTGGTTTTCTTGTAATTTTTATCTTCACGAGTTAATTCATAATTCCGCACTAGAGAACTCTGATATAGGATCAGAAAGGAAAGAAGTAAAACTCTTAATGGTTTTATGAAATGTTACTCAACTATTTCCTGTTTGGTTTTACATACGTATAATAAGATGCTTTGTAAATTGAATTGGCCTTCTAAACTTGAAACGGACTTGTGTCTATGAAAATGTACTGTCAACACTATTCATTGGGGACCGTTATTTTGAGTGAAGTCAAGGGGGACTGTAGAACAATGCTTATGATCATGTAGGTTGGTTATTTTGCTTTTAATGGGCAATGTCTCCTGCAGTCCATGTTGTTCTTTACGTCCATGATTGGATATCAGTTCTTTTCCTTGGCAAAATAATTTCTTTTCCCATTTATCTCCTCGAGTGACCAGCTACTTGAACGTCTTTATGTTACTTCTAAATTCAGGATGAAAGGGAGCTTAAAAGACAGAGAAGAAAGCAATCAAACCGGGAATCTGCTCGCCGATCCAGACTGCGCAAGCAGGTAAAACAGTTATTTCACAGTTAATTTAGTAGAGCACACACTAGTTATCGTGCAATCCTTAATGCTCTTTTTTATATCTTGTTATTTTGGATTTTAGGCAGAATGCGATGAGCTGGCCCAGCGTGCTGCAGCTTTAAATGAAGAAAACGCATCTCTTAGAGCAGAAGTGGCTCGTATAAGGAGCGAGTATGAACAACTTTGTGCTCAGAATGCATCTCTGAAGGTATTATCCAATATTTGAGTTTCTAATTTCACCAGAAATCTTGGAGCAAAGCAATATTAAGATTTAAGCTAGCTCCTGATGCTAATATTGAAGCATGTTTGTACTTCCTGATGTTTTCATAAACAACTATTTAAAAGCAGGTAAATTCACTTTCAGTTACTGAACTTAGAGAGAAATCTCATCTCGGTCTCTGTACTGGCTCTTTTTTTTTTTTTTTTGGTCTCATTTCTTTTTTTTTTTTTTTTGGTCTCAAGTCACTCTGTCCATTCCCGTTAGCAAACTAATGGAAAACTCCAACGTGGCTATTAAGCTATAATGGCACGGCATGCTGATGTGGCAATCAACATGGCAAATGAGTGACTCGATTAAAATAAAAATGTCAAGTACACTAATTGGAATTTCTCTATAATTTTAATTTCTTTTGCTTTTTGTTTTGTTGTCTTCGAAGATAATAATGCTGAAGCGTGCAATCTAATGAAAATTTTCTTCCGTAAATATGATTTTGCAGGAGAAACTCGGTGAAAGTTCCAGTCAGGATGATCCAAGGTGCAATCGGGATTCCGGGCAAGAAGATAACGATGGCAATGAGTTTTGAGAATGAGTGGCTTAACCTAACCATTAGTGACATGAACTCCCAAATTTAGGTAGTATGTAGTTGAAAATTATGTCAAAAGTGACCATTTTAGTCTCAAAATATGTTTAAATATTACCCAATATTCGCTATTTGACCAATCTTTTATGGTCGAGGAATCCAGTTATCATGTAAAGTTGGTAATTTGTGATTTTAAAAGGGTATTGCGATCAACCATGTTAAATTTTTTATGTATTATATTGTTATGGAAGTTGTAATGTGAATGTTCGATAAGATAGATTGACAGTCCATTTAAAGTGGATGCTATCCACTTTAATACCAAGAGCAAAAAATTTCTCTAGTTTTCATATATATGTAGGTTTGTGTTCACCTCAATAATAGTGTTACATTCAGCAAGATTCTTTTTTTTTTATTTTTTTTTATTGATATTTGATCCTATACATTATTTTGAATTCAGAGATCTCAAGAAAAATTAAATTCCATCTCGTGAAAAGAAAGTAAAGGGATTTTCTTGATTGTGTGAACGTGCAAGCAAGCATGATATTTTCCTCCTGTTTTACATTGTTTTCTGGTTGCTACTTCACTATTGCGGACATTCTTTCTTGTTCATAAAGAATTTGTTAATACAAATAATGCAACTAACTAGTACACTATTTTGGTGGCACGTTTTGTGTAGAAGATTCGACTTTAGAGAACAGATTGAAAAATGTAAAGAAGATTAAAATGTCTTGGCTATTGTAGTATGCAGTATTATTGAATTGCATATAATCGAATACTGTGTACCAAGAAGATATTTTGGCGAGACTTGCTAAAGATCCGTAGTTTAGTGGATTGATCTCCACCAACAAAAGTCCGTCTACTCATTTAATTTTTCATGAATTATTTGTGAGAAAAAGTTAATCCATAAAGGTCTACAAGTTGTTATAGCAGAATCCTGTCTCATGTAGGGGTCTGGGTACTCAAGTTCATCGGTCAACACTTAATTGTTGACTCGATGTTGAAATTTTTGAGGCCTCGGTTCTAGACTTCTAGCTATTGGTGGTCGAATAATGCCATTTGTACATTACTTTATTTACTTCACGATCGACATCATCCATCTTGTCAAGAATTGATTGGATAAAAAAATCTGTTTTACGTTTAAACTGTCTAATAATGTAATAGCACGTGATAGAGTGTAAATTATGATGTACACCAAGCATGATTCTTGGTGGTCTAGGTTAGATAAGACTGAGCACTATGGTTATGCTTGAGCTCCAATTAATAATAGAATTAATTTAGATGTATATTTCTAAATGACATTGTTGTTGATATTGTATGAGCTGTCAAAATCTGTACTATTGATTGTTTAAAGTGTTTTTAAAATCAATATAAAAAAATTGTTAACTTACAAAAATATCATCTATGATGTCAAAATTAATATACACGTAGAAAGATTGTTCACATTGTACATTATGATATCGAAAAAATATTATTAGATACATAAATCGGGTTTTCTTATAAAATTTTGAGCCATGTCGGAAAGTCAAGGTGTAAGGTTCATCTTTTAGATACGGTTGGGGCATACTTATTGTTGAAAAGGATGTCTAACAATATAAAGCATGGGTGTTATTACATCACAATCTTGTTGTATGTCAGCTCACTACCCTAAAATCCATAGTCATGCTATTCGACACTACTAGTGTTTAGCACCACTCTAGGTAGCACTTGCAAGCATTAAATAATAGATTAACAATATAACAATAATGTTATCTAGCACCAGTGGTGTTAGAGCATCAGTTTAGATGGTTATACTTGATATGTTAAATTAAATGAATTATTTGACTTTACATTTAAATGAATCTATTATTTAATGCCACCTAATTACCATGGACGAGTGCTAAGTATCAGTGGAGATGAATAACATTACTTTAAAGGTGCGTTTGATTGTTATGATAAAATCTGTATGGAAAGAAAATAAATTCTAAAGAATTCAATTGCTAAAACTTATTTGTATGAAAATTATTAATTAAATGTAATTGATTGATTTATTTTTCAACATAAAAAATATTATACATGTCCATTTTTTATTGATTGATAAATGAGAGAGATGTGATAAATGAGTTAGAAAAAGAGATTGTAAATAAACCGGAATATAAAAACCACTTCTCCTTAAAAAAATATGTTTTCCTTGTTTTTGAGAAAAATATGATCACATGACCAAAAGTTGAAAAATATTTTCAATGGAAAAAGTTGTCAATCAAACATCCCAAAAGTGTGAATTTGGGTGGCATAATGATATTTATTTATGGAAAATAAAGTCAATCAAATACACTTTAAATTGATTCTATTCAAAACGTCCATTAAAATATGCGTAATGGTTCATCTCTATATGTCCCCTTTATTATGGGATTTCTTTGTCTTTTACTTGTTTATAGAATATTTACAAACTTCTCTTATTGAGGACAGTAGTTGCTAAAAGTATTGTGAGTTGTTATTGAAAATATTATGAATTAAGATTTTTTAGAAGAGTTTTTTTTAAGCCATTTAGAAGTTAGAAACATATTTTCTAATATATGAATGGAAATGGGGTTGGGCGAGATCGGGCCAGTGATTACCATTACTGTCCTGTTAGGAATTTTCGAGATTTGCTATGTAGATAGGAATTTAGAAAATGACCATCTATCGTCTGGTTTAATTAATTATTTATTTTAAATATATTTTATTTTCTATGCGATTTACGTTGAAAAGATGAAAATAAAATAATATATAATTGAATAATAAGATTCGGGGCTAAGATTAGTAATTTTCTTACTCATTCTAAATTTTTTTTTAACTTTTTAAAAGTCGTGTCAAATAGATCTTCAGCAATTGACATGTATTGAAAATTCTAAAAATTATGCCAAACAAACCCTTATTTGGACCCCATTCAATGTCTACATTGCAAGACTTGACCAATAACAACATTAGCTAAAAAATTGACATGAATCAATAGAAGTCTAGGTACCTAGTACTTGGAAAAAAATGAAGGAAAATTGCACACACTTTTTATTTACTGTCTTTATGTGAGTTCTATTACTTCAAATTTATTTATCCTCAAATTCATTTTTAGCTAAATATTTTTTCAATAAAATAATTTTGTATGTCAACCCAAAATTTTATTCCTAACCATCCATTCTCCTAAATAATCAAATTTTGCAAATTCTTTTTTGAAATAATGGAGCTTGAACATGACCGATATATATCTTCTCAAGATTTTTTCACTCATTTCTTTTGGCAGAAATATTTAGTTAAAGAATGAGATTGGATCTTATTAATAAACAGAAATTTAGTTAAAGAATGAGATCTAGAAGCTACCACTTTGAGTGCAATTGGCGAAGCAATATTTGAAATTTTGACACCATATTTTATAGTCATTTGTTCTAATTCTCTAAGCTACAATAAGATGGCAAAATGCTTCAATTCTGACCTATCTTGTGTTGCTTCGCATTGAAGTCATCCCGACTCGATTTCTTATTTTATTTTAGGTTTTTATATTTAAATTGTATGTACAAATTTTAAAATAATATTGAAAAAACGACTCTACTACTTGGCCAAGGCCCCATGGCCATAGGAGGGCCACATCCCCCCCCCCCTCCCACATTGGCTAGGGGTCTGCCCATGGACCCCTGACCATGTATCTTCATCCTTGAAAAAACTAGTGAGTGGAAAATAGGGCTGAAAATAAAGATATTTTGATCCTCGACTCCGGCCCACCATTACCATGCCTAAGCTACATGTGCACACTTTAATACATAAAATACATGCGAATTTTTAAAGGTTTAACATCGTACACGTGTCGGTCGGCACTTCGTAAGAGTGTTGTCTCCGGTCATTTGGACCAAAAGTCCTTTGCCCTTTTGGTGCACCTCCCTTAGTGATTAGCGGTGGATAATCGTTATGTTCATTCCACCCTAATAATTCTATTTATCATATCCATTGGAATATTTTTCACGCCAATGACACAATCATAATTATTTTATTCATGTACTATAATTTAATTTACATTTAATAATAGTACATGTATGTAATATTATTTGCGAGCCATCAAAGGCCCTCTCACGCTCAATTTTTTGTAATCTTGCGACCTTAAGTCACCAAAAGTCTGAAAAATAAACGTTGGGTAGTAAGCTCAATCAATAGAAAAAAAAATATGATCGATTTTATTTTGACTGTCGAGTAAGTTACTATAGTTGCACTAAGATTCCGATGCAATTTCAATAAGTTGAGAGTAGATATCCTCGTACATAGAAAAGAAAGCTTAGCCCATATTCGGGACAATGCTTATCAGTTGTTTATAATCTACCAACTAATTTACCACTTAATTTTAGTTGATTTGTAAATTAAACTGTTTATAAATACTCTCTAAACAATCTCGATCATGAATTGTTTAAAAGAGCTCCTCTTTATCTCCTTTTTACGCAATTAAAATGTTTCCTTGTGAATTTATACACTAGCAATAATTTTAATTTATTTTTGACAAATTCTCGAGAGCATTTAAGCCTCGTGAAAATTAATATTTATAAGGACAATCAAACCTTTTTATTCTTTTAAGTTATGTAATTTCTTTATGTTTTTACACCATTTCCACTTTTAACGAAAAGTCTTCACTAAATTATCTTTTTTTGCAACCTCTAATGATTGAAGAATGTAGATAAGTTCAATCATATTGTGGAGATTTCTACCATCATAAGTAGGATCTTTTTTGTTGATTTTATATTGAAAATATGAACACGAAAGTGAGCAACGTTGATGAGTGGGAAAACTATTTACCATTCACGCTTAATTTCTTATTTTCCTTAGATTCTCCAACTCTAAAGGCGATCTCTTTAATTACTTATGTTGGCTTTTTAGAAAATCAAGAGGTCAAAGATAGCTTAAGAACTGGTTAATCAAGTACTATTAACTATGTGAAATAGAGCAAGAGAAACAGATTCATGTATGTTAAATGAGGCTGTTTCTTGAATACCCTGTTGACACTGAAATATTGACCAACAAATTCCTCTCAGCTAATCAAAAAAATTTCCTTCTAAGCTCTTTGATACGATACTCCAATGAGTCCAAGAGGAGAAATGATATCTGGAAGGAAGCTATAAATTTTGCACGTCTTCTCCATTTCCAATTATGGCTATTTATAAATTTCTAATGAGGTGTTAGGGGTAAATGGGTCCTTTATATTTATGCTACATGATGTTTGCTGATTAGTGAGCTAATAAAAAATCTGTTAGTTTTTCACGTTTTATTTACTAGATCACGTGTTTTCATTGTTCATGCTATAAGGGTTGGGAACTCATAGTATCATGAATGATGGTTAGAATTTCCACCACTGATCTTTGTAAAATTAATTAATAATAGTGAGCTCGCATATATAGCGTATATATAAGGGAAGGAAAATGGGCCGATGACCAATGGACAGAGCTCATGCTCAAGACGAGGTTACTTGATTTAATCGAGCCAATCCAAATAATCAATCGATGTCTAGTTGGCCAGTGTAGGCCTCCCTCCATCACGTGTTGGAATTTGGTTAATAAAAGTTGATTTTGTATCAACATCGACCAAGTATTCGAATAGGTTCCGATAGTCAAATCTCGTAAATGAATAGATAACTTATTATATTTGCTGAGTAGATGATCGTAGCATATTTTAAATTTTAAAATCAATTCTGAATGAACGAAAAATTATTGTCCAAAGTTGGAAGAAAAATGAGAATTAAGCACATAACACCACTACTCGGGCATCAGCTTAGCGCGCAGCAAGCGGCGGACTCCCTGCTTTGAGCACTCGAGCGGTGTTAAGATGGCCAACTGCACTTGAATAGTTGTATTTCTTCGTGAAAAATGTAAAATCATACTTGGGAGTTGGTTGATCTTCCACCGAAAATAAGCCTTTAGGTTTAAATGAAAAAAAAATTGAAATCGGATGGATCCATTGATAAATACAAGGCTACGTTAGTTACAAATTGTTATAGACAACAAGAAGGCCTTAGCTTCTTCGACACTTAGCTCCCATTTGACAATTATTATTTAAAAATTCATTTTTCTATATACTCATTTTCAACTACACATTCACATGATAAAGTATTTTGAACGTAAATCCAAAATTTTTTCTTACTTTTAACTGCACAGTATCCTAAAAATTACTATTTAAAACATTGTTTTGGCCAAATAATAGTCATCAAACAAGGGCTTACTCATCTAAGACAAATCACTTTGATAAGGTTTTGATTGCAATTACTGCATTGCATAATCTTGATATTTATCAAATAGACGTTAAAACCGCATTTTTGAATGGTGAATTAGAAGAAGAAATATATACGAAGCAAGGTGAAGAGTTTACTTCTCCTAACATAAAAAAGAAAGTGTGCAAACTTGTTGATTCACTTTATGGGTTGAAGCAAGCTCCAATGCAATGGTACCAAAAAGCTTGACAAAACAATATTATCAAATGATTTTAAAATTAATGAGCACGACAACGTGTATACATAAAATATACACCTAAATCCTATGTAATTGAGTGTCTATATGTTGATGACATGTTAATTAAAGTTAACAGTTACAATATCATCATGAACACAAAGAAAATATTGATGAAGCATTTCGACATAAAAGATATGGGTGTAGCAGATATTATATTAAGAATTAAATTTTCTAGAATATATGATGTAATTGTTCTTTTCCAGTCTCATTATGTTTAGAACGCACTTAAAAGGTTTAATGCATATGAGAAACGTCCAGTAAAAATCCCTATTAATTTAAGTTTACACACTTAATTAAAAATAAGGGTGAATCGGTGTCTCAACTAAAGTATTTACATGTTATAGACTGTCTAATGTATATTACAAACTGTACTCGATCAAATATAGTATATGTTGTGAAAAAAGTTAGTAGATTGATGTGTAATTCAAGCAATGACCATTGGAAGGCATTGGATAGGGTTCTTAGATATCTAAGACTTACCTTAAACTTTGGATTATATTTTACAAAATATCTAGATATTGGAAGGATATTGCTATGCGAGTTGGATATCTGATATAAAATATTCCAAATCTACTAGTGGATATGTCTTTACCATTGGTGGTACTGTCGTGTCTTGAAAGTCCTCGAAACAAATTTGTATAGTTCAATCAACGATGGAATCGGAGTTTATTACTTTAGACAAAGCTAGTACAGAAGCAGAATGACTTCGTAACTTCTTGGAAGACATTTCATATTGGCCTAAACCGGTACCTGCAATTGATATACATTGGACAATCAATCGGCTATTGGAAGGGTTTAAAACAGTATGAATAATGGTAAGTCTAGACATAAATATCGTAGACACAATATTATTAAGTAATTAATCTCAAATGGTATTATATCCATTGATTATGTGAAATCAAAGGAAAATATCTCGAATTCACTTACGAAAGACTTACCGAGACATCAGATTATTGCCTATCAAAGATAATGAGATCAAGGCCTACTACTCAAGAATTTTTGTAATGATAACCTAATCTTGTTGACTATAGATCTCAAGATTTTGGTTCAATGAGACAATTAAGTTATAAGAATGCCATAAAACACTTAGGAAATGATTTATATTAGTTCTTATAATAATAAAAATGTATTTTGCATAATGTCAGAGTTAAGTTATACTTTTAGCGAGTCTTATAACTTGAATAGGTCAAGTAGAATATGGGGGAATACTTTAAATAGAAAGTCATGTATGTAAGTGTAAAATGAGGCCACTTTTATGAGAATTTTTTAGCCCGTAATTTTCTAAAACATTTATGAAATCTAAGAGTGGTTTAGAGTCAAAATGAACGCTACTATGAGAATTGAAATGGTTAGGGAGGATATTGTGTGAGTACTGTTATCTTGGTTTCAAAATATCAAGTTCACTAATTAGCAATGTTACCTCTCCTAATGCAATGCATTTTCGCTTGTCTCTCTACAAGTGTCTACATTATTATTTGCATTTCTAGTAATTTCCTTCATGTGGAGAATTATTAGAATTTGGTTAATAAAAGTTGATTATATATTAACTTTGGCAAAATATTTGCTGTTTCGATAGTCAAATTACGTAAGTGAATAAACTAACTCATTATACTCGTCGAGTAGATGATCATATTATATTCAGAATCTCAAAATCAATTTGGATGAATGGGAAATTATAAGTTAGAAAAAATGAAAATTCGACAAATAACACCGCCGCTCGAGAGACACCTTAGCACACAGTGAACGACAGACTCCCTCCTTTGAGCACTCGAGTGGCATTCTAGTGGGCCAGTTAACGCCTGAAGAGCTGTGTTTCGTCGTGAAACATGTTGAATTTTGAGGCGCATATATGAGGCCACAACCTCTCAATCTCTATAAATTGGACATCCCTGGTGATCTAAATTCATTCACTTTGATTCAATTGCATCAAAACACTTCAAAATTGTTTGTTTTCTTGCATCAAAATCATCCAAGAAGTAGCGAGAAAATTCCATTTCAAAGTTCGCCGATTCTTTAAAGTTTGAAGTGCTTCTACTCCAAGGAAAAATCGTTGTATTTTGGGAGACATTTGTCAAGACTCTGTAAACATCTTTGCAGGGCAAATTTGTCTTAAAGATATAGTGTCGTTTACATTCTTCATTGCTAATCATCTTTTCTGCATTTGTGTTTATCGTTTGATGTAAGTTGGTTTTTTGTTTGATTGTATTTATAGTGTTCAAGTTATAATTTGCATTCACACGCTACCCCCAACAACATGTACGCTCCGTAATTTATGGAGATAACATACCCCCGAACAACGTTGAATTTACTACAATCTTGCTCGAGCAAGCAAGAACACAACAAACTAGTCTCTACTCTCTGTCTTGCAGCTCGAGCAATACATGCACAAATCATTGCTCTCGATCTTGCCTCGCTCTAACGAAGAGTCCACATATGTTTTGTTCTTTTTCAGTATGGTTTGCTCAATCAAGCCTTTTTTTTGGCACATTTATCTTTATTCTCTTTTCTATTCGCTTTTGGCATGCATCTTTCGGCTCTAGGCATAAACGTCGTACTTTTTCGATTTCTTTTCCATCTCTGGCTACATAGTGTCGTCAAAGTTGGGTTCGTCCTAAGAACAATACCAAATCAATAAAAACATGATCAAATGAATTGACAATCATCATAAATAAAGTTAGATTTATTTTATTTTATTTCAAGATCACTCAAATTGGATTTCTAGAGGTCAAATTTTAAGTTCCCTCTGGTTAAATTTCTCGTTGCTTAAACATGTTCATCTCTATAGAAAAAAGGGTCAGAAATCCGTAATAGAGTCGGACAACCAAATTCACGTGGGAGATTTCCAATAATATTTACTTTTTAGTAACCAGTCACTAATTAATTTATGTTAATTTATTTTATTAAGTAAAATTTGTTATGAGTAGCGAGCAACAATTCCTGTATAATCCGCGCTAATGTTTTCAATGTGGTGCGTGCGTGAACTTGTAAACTATCTAATTTATTTCAATCGTGACAGGTTGTCAGAATTTTTTGACATCTTGAATGTTTAAAAAAGGGTCAACGTTACCATCCAATCATTTTTGTCACAATCTAATCTGTCATTCAAGATGTCAAAAACATTTGGCAAAACAACATTATTCATTTTATTATATGTATGGTCAATAAGTCAAAGCTTATTAATTCAAAGATCATTAAAAATTAGTTATTAATATTTCTGGTTCTTCAATATTATTTGAAACATGTGAAAGGTATCTCAACACATGAAGGTGGTTTTCAGCTTTTACAATTGACACAGTTAGATAAAAAATTGAAATTGATAAACAAAATTATAGGGGTTCGTAAAAATTACATATTAAAAGGTGAAAACTGTTCCTTTGATGTCATTCTTAGATCGCTAAGTGTCCACATAACTATGTATAACTCTAATCTCGAGCATAAAGATAAAGGGCAAATAATTACAATATTGACTTTTTAAGACGAAATCTCAAGTCATTAATGAATTAGATATAACATCTAATGTCAACCTTGTTGAGAGAAAATATTTTACGTTAACTGAAGTCCGACGAACCCTCTTACAATTATCATGTCCCTATACACTAGCCCTCTTACGTTAATCTTATATGTGGTAGGAGAGTTATTGTGACACTGTTCAACGTCTTCAAAACATATTCAAACTTAGCCCCCGTTTGACCCTATTATATAAGATTATAATTTTTGGAATAATATATTTTGGGAGAATGGGTAGTTGAAAAAATAAGGAAATTTTTCAATTTATGTATAATATTATTTTATTAGAGATTGTGATCGAAAAAAAATGAGAAAAAAGTATTAAAATTTTAATGGAGGATAAATAGGGGCTTAATTGGACAATGTGACAATAATTTCGCTATCACATAGATCGTTGATCATCCAAATTCTAAATAAATAACATTATATCCTAAAATAGATGGTGTTGAATGTATAATGAAGTAATAAGAAGTTTTCATTATATCACTAGAACCAGGAGATTATGGCTGTGTATTTTAAGTCATGCAATTGTGGCATATTAGCAGTGAAATTTTTTTATTCTGCCCACTCAGAGCAGGAGATTAGTTCCGTGTATTCTAAATCATGTAATTGTACACAAATATATCACGAGCCGATAAAGATTTCAAAGATCACATGGCCCCATTTGGGCACGATGGATGCTAAAGAGATTTCAAGCATTATTATGACCTTTTGTCCCATATAAATTTCTTTAACACTAGCAATTGAATAATGAGTCAAACCTTGGAAAGTATTCTGATTAACATTCCCCACTAATCCATATTTTTAACGAATAATTAATTTATTTAGATTCACATTCCTTGGATTGGTTTGACTTAAGTGTTTGTATTGTGTTCCCCCTTCAAATTATATATTTAATGATTATTTGGGCTTCACTTTCTCACCCAGGTGACCACTGGGCCCAATGCCTTACATAGTGCATCAATTGGGCTTCATATGCTGGGCTTCTCAATGACTTGG
Organism: Fraxinus anomala; assembly: GCA_903798345.1. NCBI lineage: Eukaryota > Viridiplantae > Streptophyta > Magnoliopsida > Lamiales > Oleaceae > Fraxinus > Fraxinus anomala. The sequence goes on from CAIGRN010148337.1 coordinate 25,610, forward strand.
GCCTCGAATCCAAAGCTATTTGTTTTGGGCTTTAAAGAGCATATTCGTAGGTAGGGAAAATTCATAACTACACTAACTTATTGTTTGCAGTTGTAATTAAAGAAATAATATTTTCCGATAAAATAAAACTCGATTTATAAATTGCTTGCTAATTGTTTCTACCTATAATGCAATACAATCACGCTACATGTACACTCTCTCTTACACATTCCCTTACATTCTTCCATGTGACGACATCCACACTTTTGATTTTGAATTCATTCATCACATCAATGCGAAAATTTCCTCCACGTAGGAGGGAATGTCATCCAAGTGACAATGAAGGATATACATACATTGCTCACTGCCATATTATCAAAATAAAAACAATCATGTTACATGTACATTATTGTTTACGTTGTGTCACGTAACGGCACACAATTGGACAATATTAAAAAAAAAAAACATTTTTTCCGTTCACAATTTTTTGAAAACAAAAGGATATCAAAAACAATGTAAAGCAAAGTATGTATATTTAGCATTATTGAAATAAAAATTCAATTCTTTAAGGAAGCATATACTCTTTTTTCTGGCAATGTTAAGGATTAAATTTGATAATGAGATTGATGAAGTTGTAGATTTTCAAAGATTAAAATAAAATGAGTGCACAAATATAATAAAGAACATTTGAAAAATATATAAAATGAAGAACAAGAATTACATATTCATATAGAAAAGAGAGCAGAACCTGTACAGTTGACAACATTTGAAATATATATGAAATAATAATGCATTGTACAAAAACACAGAAATGTTCATCTGGTATGAAGACTATGATATAATTTGTGTTCAGGAAAATATTAGCAAAAAATTACGATTATCGATATCAAGTAGTCAAATAATCAAAACCACAGAAATGTAACTTCTGAGAAGGAATTTCCTGCACACAAAAAATTGAAATCTTGCCATTAAGTATATGGATGGAAAAATATATATGATTGAAGAAATTTTAATTTCACCAACATTAGAAAGAAAACATATTGGTAGTTCCAAAAAATTCAACCCTTCATCCTGTCCAAAATATCAACTAAATTAGAAAATATGAAAAGAAAAAGTCAAGAATGAAAACTGAAAAACATAGAGTTCTGTATGTTGAAGTGTGCTAACTCAAACCCTAATATACAGAAAACTTGTACTACCAGGGATTTTGTTTTGACATTAGTTGTGTTATAAAATCAATAGAAAATATTTACGTACCATACGATGAACTTAAACCTGTGTACACCACAATCGAGTTTCTGTGCAATAAGTCATTAATTGCCACTGCAGCATCATCAGGATTCTCATATGTACTGATCAAAGGGAAATTCCAATGGAAACCCGATAATTGTTATGTGAATCTTGATGGTGCTCCAACAGCAAAAACTGACTGGTGGTTACAGAAATCACCATATCAGTCCATGGAAAAAGGGAACCCTAATTAGATTTTTAAACTAAAGAGAGGAGAGATAAGAAATAAAGCTTCAAAGGTTATCAATCATTGTGCTTAGTGAGTCAGATCCACTTGCGAAAAAGGTTTTTTCCTTATATTATTGGCTACAAAAAAAGAAAAGGAAAAAGTATATAGATATAGATTACAAGGGTTTGTTACATAAGACAGGAAGAAAGAGATAAAGAAGGGTTTGGGGGACTGGGATTTGCAATGGTAAAGAGGGTAATTATTTATAGAGTTGATGGAGAAGGGGATGAGTCTTGATTGCGAGATTTATGGATTGGATGGCTGCGAACTGTAGAGAGAGAGAGAGAGAGAGAGAGAGAGAGATGATGATGATGATGATGATGATGATGCACATCAATATATGGTGAATCCATAACAGTTAAGCATCGCAATCCTAGGTTCAAATTGTTACCAAAAACTTTAGGAGAGGTTTCATGAGCAGTTAGGGGCAGGATCAAAAATTACAATGAGAAAAGATTTTGGCTCATTTTAGTTCTTTTCTAATACGGTCTACGTTGGATGTGCTACTCAAAGAGAGTACTTTTCTTGACGGACAGCTAATGTGATAACTAGTATCGAATTCCTGTATTCTATCAGTATCTCCTTGAGCAATATCGTCAAAGAAAATTAGTTTTTTGTTTTTTTAATACCGTCCAATCTATCTTGCTAAATATGTCATTAGCGAAACATTTCATAAATAGTAATGAACAAGACTAAACACTGAGCAAAATTATATTACCATCTCGTCTATATTACCAAGCACATAATTCATACTTGAGTGAATTATCAGTATATCTGAGAATGGAAAATGAAAACTCTAAAGAACGGTGCAAATTGAGATTGAAGAATACATTGCGTCCTGCACAAGCATTTTCAAAGTTGTGCTGGGAATTGACATTTGACAGAGCCCTTGAATTAAGGAGAAATCTGCTAGGGTTTTCAAGATTGCTTGTTTTCTTCCCTATTTTTCCATTTCTGGTTAATTTTAGCCTTTCCTTTCTCGTTCTAAGCTTCTACGAAGTACTTTTGACTCCTAGGTTCTATTTTTTTGTGATTTCTTGTCGAGTCTAATGTATTTTCACATGTACTTTTGTCAAGTCTAATGTAATAATAATACTGATTTATTCTTTTTTTTTGGGAATTTTCTCTCTCTTTTTTTTTTTTTGGAATATGAAATTTTTCTCTCCTTTAATTATGAAAATGAATGTTTGACGAAAAATATGAGAGAGAGAGAGAGAGAGAGAGATGGAAAGGAAATTAATTTTAGTATCATTGAATTACGAATACCTTTAATTGTTTATATTTTAAGAAATACTTGTCATATTTATACAAAAACTTCCTAAAAATATAAAAGTTTCCAAAACAACTAATAACAAAATTGAAAACATACTTACTTATAAATAATAAGATTAATAGCAGAAAATCCCCCTAAAAACATTTTCATTTGCGATATATTCCTCTATTTATTGAAAATAGCAGAAAACTCTAATATTTGAAACCTTTTGTACAAAAAACCCTTTACTGTCAAGACCCGTCAGATTTTTCATTAAAAACATTAAAAAATACGAAAATTAAAAAAGAATAATTGCAATTTCAATACCCAAACTTTTATTTTTTACAAATTAAATTCAAAATTTTTATTCGTGCTACCTACCATATCAAATCTTTAAAACTTTATTTTTCACTCCACTCCACCCCCACCCCATTTCATCTTCNAACTTTATTTTTCACTCCACTCCACCCCCACCCCATTTCATCTTCTTCCCCCAAAAATTTTTAAAAAAAAAAATCAAAAAATAAAGATGAAAAAATAAAACGAAAGAAAAATAATTTCAGGGGTTTAAAGGAAATAAAAAAAAAAATAGAACATGAATGTAAAAACTCAATTAAGAAATAAACAACAAAGATTAAAAGAAAACCCAAACTAGAACATGTTTAAGGATCTTTTGCCTAAGCTCAAAGCATATCCTTCGAATGATGATGCGACTGATCCAAATCACCCTTCACATTCGGATTCGAAGCAACCTAATGTGGGATGTTTTTTGATCAGTAATATAAATCCAATTCCCACCACTCCTATTAGTTTATTGAATCGACGGGTAAACATACCTAGTTGTCGGCACCTGGGTCGGGGCAGGAGATGAGAGTACAAACTCGGTGCCGCCACATTGAATTTGAAAGTGCCACATCTTTCACTTTCCTTCTCCTCCTCCTTGATATCAACATCATCTTTTGTTTTTGTTTTTTGTTTTGTTTTTTGTT
>CAIGRN010148351.1:0-15587 GCA_903798345.1 Fraxinus anomala
CATCTCTCTTATTACAATATTGTTCGACCATTTGAGGAAAATTGTAAGAGTGTTGTTGTAAAGTGTGTCTTGTAATTGCGGAAAATAAGTGTTGCGAAATCCTTTAGAACAAGTTGTGTAAGCGTAGAGTGATGGACAAGTTATGTAGTTATACAACAGCAGTCCTGATGGTATCTTAGCTTGAGTACTATTTTTTGAAACCTCATTTCTTTAAATTCATTTTCAACTATACATTCTTCTAACAAAATATTTTTACATGTATATCCAAAAATATTTACTTTTCTCTAAAAATCACTATTATAAAATTTATTCTTCCAAAAATGGGGTTCAAACAAACCCTTAGAATCCAAATGCGCGCTTAAGAATTTAGTTGGAGAGTCTCCTATGCTGGTTTTGGTTGAGAAGTTGAAAGTTCATAGAACAGATATTGCGCACTATCGTATTGCCGATGTTTAGATAAAAATGTTCAAATGATAAAGAAATATAAAATGAGAATCATATTGTGATGTTTGAGGATCAATAATGTTTTCAGAGATTCAATGCAAACTGTTACTATCTAAATTTATTGTTGTATATTGTTATTTGATCTAGTTGTAATTCATTATCATTTATCATCTCAAGATGCATTTTTGTGCAGTATAATTAATATATTCATGTTATACAATGCCTAATGATTTTTTTTCCCTGTAGGCTTGGACACAACTCTTGTCGTCCCTAGATTAGAGAATGTATAGATTATGAAGTAATTGGATCACTTGTCCTTTCAAATGAACATAGATTTCTAGATATTATTGTAACATCCTAAAAATTCGTTTGATTTTTTACTCATTTAATAAATTTCACCATGAAATTTCAAAAAATAAAATAATGCTATACCAAATATCTTCAAACTATTTAATAATATTGTATAGTTATGCACAAAATGTATCTGATTTTGATATTCTTATCTTACCCTATATTTAAAAAATAAGCCATCTAAAATTATTTCATTAACATTTAGGGTTTGTTTGATTCAAAGATGGAATTTGGGTGGAAAAACAAAAAAGGAATTTCAATTCCCACCTAAAACCAAGAAAATTTGGCAAAGGTGGAAAATCAATTATTGGGAAAAAAAAGTGTCATCAAACATGACAAAAATGAGAAATGAAATTTCAATTCCATTTTCTGTGAAAAACAAAAAGGTCTATCAAACAGACTCTTAGTTCTCTAATTGATAAAAGCAATATAGTGTAGACTAATAATATATAATGTTTACTTAAAAAACAGAACATGAGACATTCAGGAATTAACATTGTAAAATATACTAAATCATTTTCAAAAGTTAAATAGTTTCAATAAAATTAGTTGTAACATTTTTCAAATTTTTCCAGTGATAGACTCACTGAACTATGGTCACAATCATCTCTTCATCTGAGAGCAGTGGTGGATCCAGGATTATGATTCAGCGCGAGCGGCCATTGACGTAGACCGTTGGCAGTAATAAAATATTAAGAGTCCCATTTGATGCTTTTTTTGCCAAAAAAAAAAATGTATTTTGGAATAGTGATTTGATGAGAATTGGTGGTTAAAAATAAGGAAAAATTTTAAATTTGCATGATTATTTTATTAAAAAATATGTGATTGAAAAGAAGAGAGAAAAATATATTTTGAAAAAATGGGAATTAAATAAGGTCTAAAATTTAAATATAATATATAATTCTGTTGTACAAATTAGTAATATTCACCAAATAATATTATGGTCAAATTTTGTATAATTCAAAAGAAGAGTATAGATTCAAATTTTTATAATTGCATTAAAATTTCTAAAATGTAACATATATCATTCTTCTAAGTTTAGTGTCAAATTCAACAAGTGTCACAATGGTCAAACTTCAATAATTCGAAGGTGAGCTCACAGGTTTGAATCCCATCTCTATTCCATTGATTTTAGTAAAAATTGTAAAATTAAAAATATTTCACAATAATACAGTTGGAAAGGGATTCGAAACCAAGTCTTCCCATATGAAATGGGAGCTACAAGAAATGTTTGAAAATAAAATGAATTACCAGTTATATAACCTAAAAGTTTATTCATTGTCAAAAAAAAAAAAAAAAAAAATTGTTTTCGGCGGATCCAACATGAGTGGCCGCGGGGGTTCGCTAGGTGTTGGATTCGCCGCTGTCTAAGAGTTGATACCAATCGTTAATATATGCATTATTACACCTACAATGAAGATGTATGAACGAATGCTTAGAGTATCTCTAAAATACTCTCTATTTTTACAGAGTATATTTTATCATTTTAAGAATATTTATAAATTTAGAGAGTTAAAATTTTGAAATATTTCAACAAACTCTTTATATTTAATACTTAATTTTACTACTCCCAAAAAATATTTATTATTTTTCTTTAATTTTTATTTTAATTAGCCTTTCTTTAGATTATTTTATTATTTTCCTACATTGAAAATTGAAACACTTTGAATGCATTTAATTATAGAGAGTGTGTTTGGCTCTCCAAATTTGGAAAACCAAACCCACTCTGTAAATTAAAATGTTAATTTAAAGAGTCTTTTGGAGCATGATTTTAAATGTTGACTCTTTAAAATAGAGAGTATCTCATGTTTTAAAGAGTCTCTTGAAAATACTCTTAGTAAGTAATGATATACATTAAAACATGCATGATCATGTGCATGATTTCCAAATATTTTTGTTATTATCAAAGTTTACATTTTTCTCAATATTCTAAAATGCTTTCAAGTCCACATCTAATTCATCTTTTATCCCTTGATTGAATCCCCTAAGGTGCACGGTAAGAACTCGAATATTGATGTGCACGTCTTTTAGTGCTAGTGAATTCTTCATTGTCTACTGAGATCAATGTTCTAAAAAACTCATTTAGACACCGTATAGGCTCGAAAATCGGGCAAAACACCTATCGAGACCAGTGTTCTAAAAAGTTTGCCTAAGCACAAAGCTAGGGAAGAATGCATCTTTTCGAGCATAGACGCTTTTTTTTTTTTCCAATTCCTAATCAGTTGAATTTTTCAATTCCTCTCTGTAGTCTTCTTAGGCGCGCTTTATTATTTTATTTTTTTTAGTTTTTTTTTATTTTTAAAGTTTTTTATTTGACTTTAGCTTATTAAATTTTTTTTATTTTTTAAAAAACTTTTCATTTGACTTTAATTTCAAAATTTTAAAAGATATTATATGTATAAAAATTAAAAATGACTTTATCTAAATAATTAAATAAGATTTAAGTTATTATACTATCGATATTATCTACATTATGTAATTATGATCTTAAAACTCGTTGTTTTGTTGCAAGCTCCAAAAATATATATAAAATTCTTATAAATTTATTAAGTAAGATGTAATAGAAAATTAAAACAATGAAAAATATTCTAATTTTTGTATTTCAAAATTTGAAAATTGTATAATTGATTAATTGTGGGAATTTTTAAGTAAATATAGTATTTTATAATTTTAGACATTTGATATGTATTATTTTAATTATTAAATGATTAAAAATTAAAATAATATTAAAAACAAGAAAACATTTTTTTACGACTAAGCACTTGCTTAAGCTCGTACAGCTTGAAATTTTCTCTCCACGCCTAACGATACTTTACTTAAAATACTGACCGAGACTTAGAGATCACATTTATATTCGTTGTTTCCCATCAACACTAGGCGCACTGAAAAATTATAATATATATAAAATTAGGCATCACACACACATATGTGGCACTTGTTGTGTTGATATGTAGTCCCAAGGACATTATGGGAACCCCAACAATGCCTCGTAATGATCGTCGAAAGTTTCAATCGATATAGCTATCTCTGAACACAAAGTGGAGTATGTTATACCCGTAGAGCAATTCCATCATATTCAATGTTATGTTCTCATTCCAAACGTCATATTTGAGTATTCACTATTGTTTTTGTTACTTTCATTATCTCTTCTTAAAAGTTACGCATAGTTTTTAAGATTATACAAAACCATATTTTTTAAGATTATATTTCAAATTTTAGATATTATAGTTTTTATTTCAAATGTCAGATATTAATTCATCTATTTCATCTATCTTTTCTCTCTAAATCATAATTACCCAAACCCTAATTATTTCATCCCCCATTTTCTCTCATCTCTCTCTATCCTCGTCGCCACCCTCTTCTCTCCCTCTATCCCCGTCGTCACCACACAACCCCACACCGTCGGCGACACCACCACCTCCATCACAGGTCGCTTCGGCGACCATAAACCATGAAAGTCCGATTTCACCTCCGCAGCGCACCTTCGATCTTCCGAACCCAACCACCCCCAAAACCTTCCATCTTTCGATACCCGTTCACTACCGTACTCGAGTGGCGGTGCTAATGGTATGGTGGTTCGCGGCAGCGCTGATGTCGTTGGTGGTTCGCATCCGTCGAGATGATGGGATCTGGTTTTGGAAAATGTCACAGTGCTCTTAGTCGATTATATCTGGTGATGTGTGGTTTTGGAGGTAGTTCTAGCGGCAGTGATTTTGGTTATGTTGTGGTAGTGGTATTGGATCTGGTGAAGATGCATTGTAGCGTTGATGGTAGTGCTGGTGCAGTGGTGGTGTGCTTTTGTGGTGCGGTGTGGTGTGGTTGTGGGTACGGTGTGGTGGTGCTGTAGGTACGGTGTGTTGTGTGTGGTTGTGGTGATGTCGGCGCGGTGGTGGCTCTAACAGGATGCAATGGTGGTGATGAGACCGTGGTTGTTATGTGGTTGTGCGCAGTGGTGTGCAGAACGGTGATGGTGAGATGTTGGATGGGTCTATTGAAATGGTGGTGGATCTGGCATGACAATGTGGTGGTATTTTTCTACGATTGTTAATTTATTTAGGGTGGTGGTGTTGCTATCGGGGAGATGGTGGTGGTGGTTCTGACGGCGACGGTGGCAGCGGTGCTGTTGAGGCAGTGGTGAGGTGGTGATCACAGATTATTTGGTTGTTTGTGACTATTAAATTGATTACCTTAAACAATATGTGATCAATAAAAAAGATAATTCGTGACCAAGAAATAATGTGTCACCTAAAATATTGTTAATTTGTGATCGATAATTTGACAATTTGTGACTGTTTACTAAGTTGTGACTTATAATATTTGTAATTTGTGATCGATAAATAAATTGTGAAATATAATTTTTTTAATTTGTGATCGATAAACAAATTGTGACTTACAAAATTTTGAATTGTGGCCGTAAAATAATTTGTGACCTATAAAATTTCTGATTTGTAACCAATGAACAAATTGGGACACGTAAAATTTTTGAATTGTGACTAAAATAATTTGGAACGTTTCAATTTTTGATTGTGACCGATGAATAAATTGAGACTTATAAAATTATTGAATTGTGATAGTAAAATAATTTGTGATATATAAAATTTTTGACTAATGAATAATATGTGACTTATAAAATTTCTGATTTGTGACCAATGAACAAATTGTGACATATAGAATTTTTGAATTGTGAGTATAAAATAATTTGTGATATTTCAATTTTTGATTTGTAGCCGATGAACAAATTGTGACCTATAAAATAATTTGTGACTATAAAATAATTTGTGATTTGTGACCAATTATATGGAATTGTGATCTTAATATATTGAATTAATAAAATATATGTTTAATTAATTAATTTAAAAATAAAATTTAAATGAAAAAGATAAATTGTGATCAAAAAATAATGTGATCTAAAAAATTGTTAATTTGTGACCGATAATTTGATAATTTGTGACTATCTAATAAGTTGTGACTTATAATATTTGTTATTTGTGACATATAAATAAATTGTGACGTTTCAATTTTTTATTTGTGAGCGATGAACAAATTGTGATCTATAAATCTTTTGAATTGTGATCGTAAAAAAAATTGTCACATATAAAATTTGTGATTTGTGACCAATGAATATTATGTAACTTATTAATTTGATAGATTTGTGACCGATGAATAAATTGTGACGTATAAATTTTTGACTTGTGATCGATGAACAAATTGTGACCTATAAAATTTTGAAATTGTGATCGTAAAATAATTTGTGACATATGAAAAATTGTGATTTGTGACCAATTATATGGAATTGTTACCTTAATATATTTAAATAATAAAATATATGTTTAATTTATTTGTAAATAAATTCAAAAATATCTGAATTTTGAAATTTTAAACTTAAGTTCTTAAATTTGAAATTGGTAAATCTAAATCTTTTAATTATTAAATCTTCTCAATAATATTCATTACACAAATGTTAGAGAAACACTTTTCAAAGTAATTGGGCTGTGAGTATAAAAGAGGGCTGTGGGCCCAATATTCATTTTAATATGCTTCCATACAAAATATATTGTTAAAACTTTTATTTTATTTTCTTGTCGCCTTCATGATTTTCAAAGGAAGCTAAATTAAAAATTTTCATTAATCCAAACGAGTATTAAGATACAGCAACTGGTCTATAAAAAATATTTATTTTAAAATTACTTTTTTACTTAAATAAACTTACTTGTAAGTAAAATTTTTTAAGCTTACTCTTATTTTCAATATTATTTAATTAAATATTAATAAACGATTTCGTTTTTACGATCGCTGATTGTCGATGGTCAATGATCAACGTCCATCCGGACTGAACTTTTGTGCTGTGTCCATCACTGTACACGAGTGTATATATCTCGTGCTCCTTATATGAGTCATAATGATATACTAATATTCTAATTAATATCCATGTATACTGATAACAATATTATATATTTGAATCATATACCAATAACTTTTCTGAAATATAAATAAATATTTTTTTCTTATTTTTGATATTGCTTCGTCCCACATGGTGCTAGTAATGGAACTCATGAAATTAAGAGGTCACCTTATCACGAACAATCAAAGGATCCTACAAACGACAACCTGCCTCGCCAGAATCATTCTTATAAATCCTTAAAGCTACATAACCACATCGCGAATGAGGAAGTGTTCACCAAGGTGGTCTGTGGGCAAGCTAACCTAGCTATGGAAGAAGATGAGCTTTAACCTCGTCATCTCCAAAAGCGAGTCAGGCTGGAGGAGTCCTTTATCCTCCTACCAATATAAAGGTATGTTGATGATGCTCAAATCATGCGACCGTCATTCTCTTAACTAGAACAATAGTACAGATGAATATCTCGCTGCCATAAGGTAAGGGGTTGCATTATCACTTAGTGATTGTTGAAAATGAAGAAGATGGTTTGGTCAAAATAAATTATTATTTAGACTAAATAATTATAGTTACGAATGACTTGACAATTTCAATTTGAATCAATCCATCCACTATATTTTTCACGTCCTTCTACCTATTTTTTCAAATAAATACTCGATGCAGGTTGAAGAACAAGTGATGAAATGAAAGCCACAACTAAATATTTGTCTATTTTGTTTCTCTTGCACCTTTATTATATACTTGTTCTTATCTTTTACCGACTTGATTGTTGGAATGCAAATGGTTGTCAGACCATTCATTCAAACGATTACCTTTGCTAGCTAATGACGTCAAAATGTGTAGGTAACACACGTGTGAATGGAGGTAACAAGAACAAATGGACTTTTTAATCGAATTTTGAGGTCAATAATATATATAAAATATTGTCAATTTCGACAAATATACGAATTATTTTCAAAAAAATTATTTAATTTATCTAATTTTTGCTTTGATTAATTGAAAACTAGATATTTTAAAGCTTGATCAACAAATTACTTAAACCTTATGAGGTTAGTCAAACATGCACCGAGTACNGTCAATAATATATATAAAATATTGTCAATTTCGACAAATATACGAATTATTTTCAAAAAAATTATTTAATTTATCTAATTTTTGCTTTGATTAATTGAAAACTAGATATTTTAAAGCTTGATCAACAAATTACTTAAACCTTATGAGGTTAGTCAAACATGCACCGAGTACTAATAGAAAAGTACGATTTCTTCATGATCTCAAAGCAAGAAGTTATAATTGCGCACACACCCAATATTTACTTGCTGGCAATCTAAAGCCAAATCATTAACATTAATTGTTTTTTCAAGAATTGCTCAACAGAGTTGCATTTAATCGTCAACACCTCCATCCAACATAAAACAAAATCTAGTATCCTGTTAATCATAATTTACCTTAATTACAGAAATGATCTTTGTAATGGTAACCACTAAAACCGTAAAACGTCGTCACTCCATAATCTTCCAGAATACACTATGTTTTGGAGAGAGAGGGCACAGTGTTTTAGAGAGAGAAAAGGGAGGACCTGGTCTGAAGTCGTCATCATCGCAACACAAGATCCAACGACAATCAATTCCCTCTCTTTTACTCCTTACCTTAAAATATTATCTTTAGCTACACTCTACGTCGCGTAAGAGCAAATTTTTGACCCGGAATTGTGGAACCTTGACCTTGTTGAAGGGATGAACACCAGATCATTCTCTTGATAAAAAAATTTAGCTCATGTTATTGAAGTTTATATGGTGGTAAGAGTAAAGAGGGCCAACAGCAGCAGACCCATGTCAAGAACTGTGTTGTCTTCAGGTAAGTTATATTTGACTTTTTGTAGAATTCAGATTTTTCGGTTTTTATTTTGTTTGAATATGTTCTTGCTTTGATTTGTGATAAGAAAATTATTGGGTGTATTAGATTTGAAACAGCTTATAGATTAATTTCGATCTGTTTATGGGTCTGAACTCAATGAATTTATATATATATTTTTTATAAAGTTTATGTCTTGTTTGCAATGGGTATCTGGAGTTTTGGGTTCTTCAATTTTTCCCTTTAAAATTGCACGTGTTGAGTCGTTTGGATTTCTTAATTACTTGCTTTTTAGCTGTTTGTTTAAGCAGTTTTGAGGACAATATTTTTGTGGCACTACATGGATTGGACTTCTGTAAGTGTAACAAATGTGTTTTAATTCTTCATTTATAATAATAGAAATTATCTCGGAAATCCTTGTTAATAATCTGTTCGGTTCTATCATTTATATTTGTTTTGGAAGGCTAATACACTGATATATTGATTGAATTTGGTTGAAATGAAAAATTCAGTGGTTGCAATGTGATGGTTTTACGGATATGATTCTGTTCATCTGCCAGGATGACAATTGCCTTCCAATTTCATAATGTACTCACAATAATCAGTTTATTTATCAATATCTTCAGAGTTTTATGTACACACTGCAATATTTCAACCCTGTACAGATCGGAGGTAGAAACTAAAATGGTTGCTTGTGTGTATTTATATGCAGGCAAGCATTCGTACGTGTTTTAAATAAAATTAATTTGATTGTTGACTTTAGTTTTGGATCTCCGTACTTCTCATTTTCAGCATTATCTTGAAGTTAGAAAGGGAACAAAATGAGAAGGAACAAATACAGGAAACCAACCACTTTACGTTGCAATGCAGGGAGTAGATGCTCACTGTCTGTTGTGGTGTGCAGCCTGGTGGGATGCCTTCTTTTTCTGCATCTTTACACATTAGTTCATCACACCGATGTCCAAAATAAAGAGATGAATATGGGCATGAGTCACCGCCCACTATTACGGGAGCTTGAAGAAGTGGAGGAGGAAAATATACAAGTGCCCCCACCGCGGAAGAGATCCCCACGTGCCGTTAAACGGAAACCTAAACGACCGACTAATTTGATTGATGAATTCCTTGATGAGTCTTCCCAACTAAGGCACATATTTTTTCCTGATATGAAAACTGCTGTAGATCCTAAGGATGTCAGCAACAACAGTTTCTGCTATTACCCAGGGAGAATGTGGCTGGACACTAATGGAAATCCCATTCAAGCCCATGGAGGTGGTATTCTATATGATGAGATATCAAAGACATACTATTGGTATGGAGAGTATAAAGATGGTCCCACTTACCACGCTCACAAAAAGGGAGCCGCACGGGTAAGTTCTAATATAACATTTTGCCTTTGAGCTGGATTACATACTCCTAATTCATGAATAGCATCATGATTGATTCTTTTTTTTGTCATTTTAAAAATATATCTATAGATTGGTTGTACTTTTCATTTCATTTTTATATATTTTTTTCCCTTATTTCTTTCTTTGGCGGGGGTGGGGGTGGGGGTGCAGAGGTACATATTTATCACATGAGAAAATGCATTACTTTTGGGTTTATTGCTCCTTTCATGTAGATTATCTGTGTCTTAATATTGGAAGAAATATTAATTGTTCTGTAGTGTTTGCAGTTTATTGCATGACCTCCTTTCTCAAAACTAAGTGCAAGTTTATGAAGAGGAGTATTTTCTGTGCTATTATGGGCAAGGGTTCTTTTTAATTTATGGTTTAGGTTAAAGCATTTATATTTAAGTCTTCACGTCTGCTTTTTTAAAGTAAAATTAGAGTGACAACATACTTAAGGCCGTGCAAGCCCCTGATACACCACAGGATGAAAGTGTGTTTTCACTTAAAGCCCCTAGAAAAATGACTGCATCCCCACCAAAAGGTCGATCTTTAACCAGAAGTTATACTGTGTAATAATAATCTATGAAGGGCTATCTTTTCCCTATATTGCAAGTTCCTTCCCTTTCCCTCTAATTGAATTCCCTTACACTTCATAGAATATTCTAGCCTCTCAAATTTTCGATCAAGCCCAGTATGAAGGTTTTGTTTTCTTTATGACATTCTATTTATCATTTCCTCCTTTTCATCTATTCAATTACTATGTAATTAATTTCTTCTCTCTTTTCATAGTCCTGCCTGTAAACCTTAAGCTTGAATACCTTAACCAATTCAACAAGTTGCTTAATCTCCTTGAAATTTTAAGCCAACCCCGTTTTTCCTTTCAAGTAATGGATTTTTTCTTCTTGAAATTTTACGCCAACCTTATTTCCCTCTCAAGTAATGGATTTTTTCTGGACACTGCTTAATCTCCTTGAAATTTTTAACCAACCCCTGTTTTTCCTTTCAAGTAATGGATTTTTTTCCTGCACACTGTGATAGGCATACTTTGGTGCTTTGCATACAGGATCATAGTATCGTTTGTTTGCATGGAAGGATGATAGCAGACTCAAGATAGTTGTATTAAATTGATAAAATGCAAGATAGATGACCATCGTTCTTTGTATGTATGTAAATAGCACCTGTCAATCTTGATTTTACTGGTGGTTGGCGATTACCTTATCGATGAGTCAATATTGGATTTATATGAGATGTGGGCTTCACGTTGGTGCACTCAAGAAGAAAACTCAGAGGTCGGCATGGATGAAGTGGACGCCATATCTGATTGAAGTATGAAAGAATTGATCGCTGATGATATGAATGATTATTCAGAGATTTAATAAGTTTGGAGAACTCTAATGGAAAGTGTTGTGAATTCATTGACTGGGTGAAATAGATGTAATGGTAAAGGGAATGAACAGAGGAGTAGATGAAGGTTAAGCCCCTGTCTGTCTCCCATTCTTTCAATACTATTTTTTCTACATACTCATTTTCATCAACACATTCATACAATAAAATATTTTAAACACGTGAATCCAAAATTTTTCCCACTTTTAACCACACATTCTCCAAAAATTCGCTATTCAAAACAATGTTTTTCCAAAAAAATGGCCTCAGGGGCTAAATGAGGAGTGAAAAGGCCAGAATGATCTAATAATTATGATGGAAATTCAGACAATGGAAAAGGGAAAGATTAAAGAGATGAACTGTGATAGTTCTCAGTTGATCTGTGGTGCTTGGTTTTTGTTCGTCTAGAAGGGGTCTTATATTTGGATGTACAGTTCATTGCTTTCTGATTCCTAGACATACAGTTTTGTTGTCATTATTAGAACACACAGAATCTGATATTTCAATATAATAAGGCTTTGATCACTTAGGCTTCATTAAAATTACTGAGGTCATCAAACGCCTAAATGACCATTAGACACACTCAAGATCTCATATTGAAAATAGGCAAGTTTGGAATCACTCCAAGGTGAAGAGTGAATATAGGGTTGCAGTAGCTGTGGAAGCCTCATAGGTGCTGAATAGCTGTATTAACTAGTGATGTTTGGTTTGGATAACAGAGGTCTTGAATCATAATTGGACAGGCAGTGGCTTACTTCAATTCCTTGGATTTGGTTTCCTGTTCTTATTCCCCAGAGAATGGGATCCTCCCACTTACCATTTGGAATGAGTTCAACAATTTCACAGCTCTGTGTGACTTCCTTACCCCAAATCAAACATTCATTCTAGTGAATGTGTGTGTTGGCTTCCTTGTCACATCCAACTGTACGGGAATTGTCCCTCTTACCATCCTTACCTACTTTCCACCACAGTCCTCTCACGCAACACAAACTGGAGGCAGGAAACAGTTTCCCTTTCCCTCAAACAAGATCATATGTAGACATGTCGGACTTTAGACGGTTCAGATACAAACTTGAACCAAAACTATGTTAAACCAACTCATCTAAAAACTTAAGCTATCAGAGAAGGGAATGCGTATCCTCACATGCAACCCAAATTCATTTTATCTTCCAGGGTCTACACATGGAATTTTCGTAAACGGGTATGATGAAATAATCAATGGAACTTCTTGCAGGCAAAATTGTTACATAAAGAAAGTTGTTTATTTCTAGTTTGGGAATGTTATAGACAGCCTTAATTGTTGTGAATTTATATTTCCTTTTGTCAAGTTGGAGGGTCCTTTCTTCCTGAAATTAAACCTACGAGGTAAATCTCATGATCTTGGAAACTTGTAGGTTGAAAATTTGAAGATGATTTTGGGTCGATTATCATGAAGAAAGATTATGTCGTGCCTGATATTCTGAAAACTAAGAGACTGATTCGGTGTAAGTTAAGTTGGCACAAGGTGGGCTTGACTTCAATATCATAAAGATGCAAATTTGGTGTTTACCGGGTGAGCCTAGGATTCAGTAAAAATTGATTTTTTAGGGGTTAAACGTTGATAATTGCATTGCTGCATACAATATTTGATGCTTGGGCTTCTAGCATCTGGAGATCTTGGAAAATTAATGAGCTTCAAATAATTTTTTGCTGCTTCTCTTTATTTCCAGAACTGAGTGTGCCTAAGTCATTATCGAGGGTATTCACCTCGAACTACAAGACAGTTTCTAAGATCAGTCAATCTTTGAAGCCTTTAGATTAAATAAAATATGTAGGTCCAAAGCTTGAGTAAAGACTTTCTAATAATCGTTTTATTGATTTGGAATAAATGATTCGAACACTGCAACATGATTATCCAGTTGATTTATGTAAGTTGCTTTTCATGCGGATTCAGCACGAATCCAAGAATTTAACTGACTTGCTTTCTAGCTGTGCTTTTTCTTTCAAGTACTAATGCCTTCCTATAGACATATGTTTAGGATATGGAAGTGATACTGACATCATTGTGCTTTGTAATTACCTGCAAATAAGGTTTTAGGTTTTATATATGACATCCTTCACAAGTGTGTAGGATTATTGTATTACCAAGGGTGGCCACTGGGACAGAATCAAACACATCAAATAAGATATCATATTATACCTGCTGCTAATCTGTATGGAATGCAATACATTTCCTGTGTGTCCAAGATGTCAATTGTCAAGAGACATTCTTTCTGTTTCCAAGAGATTCCTAACAACAAATTAGTGTTTCTCAATGTGATTCTCTCAACTTTTGCTGCCAGTGGAATCATCACGTTTGAATTCTTGTGCTAGTCATTATCTTGCATATAATTTCTTACCTAGAAAATAAAATTTTGTCTATTGAATGACCCCTGCAAAATAAAGCATATGGAACAATCTTTTCAAAATTTGTGTTAGATATACTGATATATAGCTTTACATGTTTCATCATTTTGTCGCTTTGAAATCCCTTGAAGGTCAAGAGACTAGCATTTTCTAACAATCACCCATTGCTTGTGCTCGATACTGACTCAAAAATCAATATGAAATTCATCCGTTAGGTGCTCCTGCTTAACTTGTCTTTACCTTATAGGTTGATATCATTGGCATTGGATGTTATTCTTCAAAGGATTTATGGACGTGGAAAAGTGAAGGTATCGTGCTTGCGGCAGAAGAAAAAAACGAGACTCACGACCTACACAAGTCCAATGTGCTTGAGAGACCCAAAGTTATATACAATGACAAGACTGAGAAATACGTAATGTGGATGCATATTGACGACGTTAACTACACAAAAGCCTCAGTAGGTGTTGCTGTCAGTGATTACCCAACTGGTCCCTTTGATTATCTCTACAGTAAACGGCCACACGGGTTTGATAGTAGAGACATGACAATCTTTAAAGATGACAATGGCGTTGCATATCTCATATACTCGTCCGAGGATAACAGTGAGCTTCATATTGGTCCGCTTAATGAAGACTATCTTGATGTGACAAGTGCAGTCAATAGGGTTCTCGTTGGACAACACCGGGAAGCCCCTGCTCTTTTCAAACATGGTGGAACATATTACAT
This sequence comes from Fraxinus anomala, assembly GCA_903798345.1. Classification (NCBI taxonomy): domain Eukaryota; kingdom Viridiplantae; phylum Streptophyta; class Magnoliopsida; order Lamiales; family Oleaceae; genus Fraxinus; species Fraxinus anomala. Next base: position 14,428 of record CAIGRN010148351.1, read on the forward strand.
GATCACGTCCGGCTGCACTGGTTGGGCCCCAAATGAGGCTCTTGCTCATGCTGCAGAGTCCGTTATGGGCCCATGGGAGACCATGGGAAACCCGTGCATTGGTGGAAACAAGATTTTTCGACAAACAACATTCTTCGCTCAAAGCACATTCGTGCTTCCCTTGCCCGACCTCCCTGGTTTTTTTATTTTTATGGCCGATCGGTGGAATCCAGCTGACCTGAAGGACTCCAGGTATGTATGGTTGCCTTTAATTGTCGGAGGAGCCTCAGATCAGCCTCTGGAGTACAATTTTGGGTTCCCATTGTGGTCTAGGGTGTCAATATATTGGCATAAAAGATGGAGAGTTCCTTATAGAAGGAGTGAGTAAGTATTGAGAGAGGTTTTCAAAGATGAACTTTTTGTACCATATATTTTTGCTCTTTGATTATTCTTTCTTCTTCCTTATTAGTTATTGTATTGCAGAGAGTACATAGGTGTATATTGTTCAAATCTTTTACATGCATGATTACCACCTTTATGAAAAATAAATTTATCGAGAGCTCGACTCAACTCAAATCAACTCGATAAATAGATTTCCCTTTTTTGTGTGTGTTTCAAAATTTTCAAGTAGCTGTGTGGTCACCATCCATGCTCAAAAAAGAGTAATAATTAGTTGATGATTGCTTCTAACAAAAGAAAAGAAATTATTAGAAAATGTTCCCAACTACAACTGCACAACATATTATCCAAATTTAAAAATAATCAACAATTTAAAGGAGAATAAAATATGATTTTCTTGTACATGGTCCCATCACACGGCCAGTCTTCGTCAAAGTAAAAAAGTTGAAGGGACCATGCCATGCATCTCTGAGTGCGAAAACTGAAAAATTATAATATAATATATAATTAAAAAATGAAGAAATGATAAAAAGAAGGAATAAAGGTCGAAAGATAGTGGGAATGTTAACGTGGAGGGGGCAAGTCTCGTCAAAAGATTAAGATGTGAAACCCTAAAAAGAAGTTCCCACTACAATATATTTTCTCTTTTTACGTGGGCCAAAAGTAACACTTTTTTCCCTTATTAATAATTTAATACTACGACACCAGCGTGACACAATAAATTAAATATATTTAAATTAATGTCCAAAAATCCATCTTGAAACTTGAAAGTGGTGGACCAA
>CAIGRN010148366.1:0-16361 GCA_903798345.1 Fraxinus anomala
TTCGGTTCGAGGTCCTCATGCAACTAGGAGGGGCTTCTGCCTTGGACCTTGAGGACTTCGGTCGGACTAGTCAGAAGGACCTCGTCAACTCTTCTACTTGACCTCCCTGGCTGATTTAGTCCACGTGGGCTGACTGCTTACGCACCTACCAACGTGGCAGGGCTAATTGCTTACGCACCTGCCAACGTGGCAGTGTTAGCAGAGCCTCGGAATTTGGGGTGTGGTAACAGGGGTCCTAAATAATAATATTTTGTTAGTTTTTTGACGGATTATGGCTTAATTTGTGCTATATTGTGTTTAATAGGTAAAACTTGATGATTGCATGAAGAATTAGAAGAAATAACGGAAAATTGAAGAAAATGATGAAATCCAAACTATGGGGGATTAAAGTACAACATTTCAATAGTTGTGTCGGATTGCAAGACGGCGATTCAAGAATGTCAAGGTCAATTGGAGGTGAAGAGAAGCCAACGGGATGAAAAAAAATATCGGAAATGATCAAAATACACATTTGAAAAAGTTCAGGACCAATATATAATTTCGATCAAAAAATGGCAATACCATGTGTATACATATGTCTGCAGGTCATGTTACACTCAAATCTTATTGGTGTTGATTGATGCTATTTAGAGTCTATTGTGTGTACACATCAAATGAACCATGCATACGCATGGTTTAATTCCGGGAAAAAAAATTGTGTTTCCTTATTTTGTTTTGGAAACTTTGGTATGCAATCTTTTGGCACTATATATATACCATTAGTCGTCCAAAACGTGGGGAACCTCCATAGACCTAAAATATATCTCATTGCACTATTTGGTTGTTTGACCATCAATTGAATAGTTAATTATTTGTTGTAGTGTACGAATATCCACAATGAATTTAGAACGTGGTAAAATCAACATGTGTAATTAGAATTAAAAATAATCTCTTGCACATGTGCAATCTTATTGATAATCTAAACTAAATGTATGAATTTCATATGAATTCGAATTAGATATATGATCATCTCGTGTTAGTCATAGGTTGATGTATATTGGAAAAGAGCATTTAACATATTATCTTTATCGGTTATCAAAAATGCATGAATTAAATAGAATGATAATTGAGAATTGAAATAGATGAAAATATGGGGATATATGAATCCACTACAAGTATTCACATTATATTTAATTACTTTTTATCGCTTCCTTAGAGTTTAATTAGAATAAATAATAAATAACTCACAACTCTTTTAATGTCACCATACTTCGAATTTAATAGTTGTTATTGAACTGCAAATTAGACATTATTCCTCATGAAAACGATACTCTTAACTCACAAATTTATTACTTGTACAACGATCTTGTATGCTTACGGGTTTCACCTGAACAAATTTTTGGAGCCGTAGCTAGGGAATGAACTCAGGTCACCCGCATGACAAACGAGAATACTCACCACTATACTACATATTAGCTTTATCGGTTGTAAAAAATTCATGAATTGAATAGAATAATTATTAAGAATTGAAATAGATGGCAATAGGGGGATATATGAATCCACTACAAGCATTCACGTTAGATTTAATCACTTTCTTAGAATAGAATTAGAATAAATAACAAATAAATTACAACTCTTTTGATGTCACAACACTTCGAATTTAACAGTAGCTATTGAACTACAAATTAGACATTATTTCACATGAGAATGATATTTTTAACTCACAAATCTTATTACTTGTACAACAATCCCGTACGCTTGTGGGTTTCACGAGAACAAGTTTTTAGCTCCGTTGCCGAGGAATAATGGATTTAATTTTAGTTAATAAATTATATTAAGTTCAATTTTTTATTTTTTATTTTGTTGTTTTTAGGTTTTAATTGAGATACATAATCTTCTTGTACTCTTCGCAGAACTCTACTAGTTTATGCAAGATTTTGACGAGATCGATCTAGCTCCATTAGACCCAAGATCGAAAGAAAATTCAGATAGCGTTGAAGAGAACAAAGAAAAACAAGGATAATGGTTGAGAATCAAAATCAAAATCAGATTCATGATCCAATTCAACAACCACCACCAGATCCATAAATACCTATTGTCAACGAGGATCGAATATTAATTGGGGATTATGTTAATCTAATGTCAGCTCCAGTTCAACCTCCGATCATCTACCCATCATTCGAACAAGCTAGCTTTCACATCCGACCAGAGTCATAAACCTTTTCTAGAATCATCATGACATCAGGTTCTGTGGGAAGGCCATAGAGAATCCTCATGAACACATACGGGACTTTATCATGATGTGCGAAGTAATCAGTCATGAATGAATGTCACGAGATACATTTCGAATTGGTCTATTTCCTCACACTCTGTAGGAGGCCGCAAAAGCATGGATGTTTTCTCAACCTCTTGGGAGCATATAGTTATGGAATGACATGGTACAGAAATTCACAATGAAGTTCTTCCCGCCAACTCGAGCTCATCAAATCCAGAATAAAATACATACATTTAAACAAAAGGACTTTGAGAACTATCCAGAAGTATGAGAATAATAAAAGAGTTAGTACATGAAGTGTCTCAATCTAGACATTCCTAAGCAAGCTCAATTGTTCAAAAACATGGTAGATGCTCCAATAGGAGGATCAATAATAACTATGTTCATAGACGATGCTTATGAGCTGTATGAGAGAATTGCAGAAAATCAATTGATGTGACCGAGCGACATGGAAGTCCAGAGAAATTAGCTAGTATACATAATGTGGACGCAATGACAACGTCGGCAGCATAGATGGAGACAATAACTAGAAAGCTTGACACTTTAACCCATTATGTAAATATGTTACAGACTCCAGCTCCGTGTGCACCGGGTTGAGGGGGCATATCACATCACTGCAAGCTACCCTTTGACTTCTACTCACATGGGTTAGTCGCCAGAGGTCAACTATGTACAAAACTTCCAGAGGCAACAGAATTATCCTAACAATTACCATTCAGAATGGAACAAGCAGCGAAACTCCTCAATGGCTAATAATCAAGGGCAAAATTATTAGAATAGACCAACAGGGTTCCAACAATAGCAGCAACATCAGCAAGAACGAAAGACGTCGCTGGAAGATTTGCTATCTCAGTATATCACAAAGACTGAGACCAATTTCCAAAATTAGCAAGTTTCTATTAAGAATTTGGAACATCAGGTGGGATATATAACAACTACAATAGCCAACAGACCACAAAGTACCTTGTTGAGTGACACGGAGAAAAACCCATGGGAGCAAGTATTAGCAGTTGAGGTGTTGAATTATGCAACTATTGAGCTCCCATCATTTACTCCCACCACATATGTCAAAGTTTAAGTGCCACACATTCCATTCCCTTAAAGACTTCGACGACAGCCAATAGCGGAACAAGTTCATTGTCATCACGAATAGGAGTGGTGTTTAGTTGCCAGAAATCACTGCAAAGAGGAAGGAGACAAAGAAAACTCAAATGCTTACTAAAGACAAAAAACCAGTGAAGAAGTCTGAAGAAGCCACATAAAAGGATCAACATATCAATTTTCCTCAAAGGTTACAAAACACCAAAGTGGAGAAACAATTCAAGAAGTTCCTGGAGGTCATTAAAAAGCTGCATGTCAACATCCTATTCATTGACGCTACCCTTCAAATCCCATGCTACTTTAAGTTTTTGAAGGAGATGTTGACTAAAAAGAGAAAGTCGCCCGAGAATGAAAAATAACTTTATCTGAGGAATGCAGTGCAATCATTCAGTGTAGGATCCATTCTAAACTTAAAGATCCAGAGAGTTTCACTCTACCTTACTCCATAGGAAATTTACATTATATAAGTTGGTTAATTGATTCAGGAGTGAGTATAAATTTAATCTCCTTACATCTTTACAAGAAATTGGGATTAGAAGATCCTAGGGCGACATCTATTATCCTTCAGCTGGCGGACTGATCACGAAAGTACCTCTACGAAATAGTCGAAGACATGCTTATAAAGGTGGGAGAGTTCATTTTTCCAGCTAACTTTATCATCTTGAACATGGAAGAGGCATATCAGATGCCAGTAATCCTGTGAAGGCCATTCTTGTCTACAAGCCGAGTCTTGCTGGATTTTGATACTACTGAGTTAGTCTTGAGGGTGGAGGATAAGCAATAGAGCTTCACCATGGATAATCCACTCAAGCAATCCTCCTACTTTGAGGATTACGAACGAGTGGATCATTGGGAAAGCTATAAAGGCAGGCCATATATGGGAGGAATTATTGGTAGGGACAATAATGAAAACATGATTGTTTGGAGACTTAAGGATGAGCCGAGGAAGTGCAATGACTGCATCAAGTGTAGGGTTGAGAACTTTCTTTTCAAGCCACCCTGAAGCTTAGGAATAACAAGAGTCAAGTTAAGGACTTTAAACAAATGCTTGTTGGGAGGCAACTCAACACTTCTATCCTTTTTATTTATTATGCTTTCTAGACTTATGGTTATTTAGATCACTTTTTATGTAATTATTAGGGACTAATCATCCATTTCCAGTTTCCCTTTAGGTCCTTGAGACATTTGTTGGTTTACTAGATATTTGAGCTAGGTAACACTTGTTCCAGGTTTTTCAAGATTAGTGTTTTATTTGATCGCTTTGTGCAGGAATATAACGTCACGGAACATGTAAACCAACATTAACTAAGGAGACAACGTGAGTAATAAGACGGGGTAGCCTTTGGATTTCACGCCATATCAGGTGAGTATTTTCTTCATTTTCTTCCCCATCCCATTATATGTGGACTTATGATTTAAGACATTTAGGACAATATCTAATTTTAATTTGGAGGTGGAAAATATGAGTTTATATATATGTGTGCGCTCGCACTTTTATTGCTTTAAGATCTATGAAAGATAAAAAAAAATTGAAAAAAATGAAAAATTGAAAAAAATATTTTCTTTTTATGTGTTTGTGTGAGTTAGTTGACCTGACCAACAATGAAAAATATATTAAATTATGAATTAATTTATGAATGGTGAATAAAATGTATGCTTGTATTATTTTTTTCATGTGAAATTTGATATATATTGAGCTCATAAATTAAGTTAAGCATTGTGTAGGATTGAATTGATTTCATAATTGGATAAGAATAAGTTGAAATAGTGGACCATAAATATTAAACCTGAGCCACTAAATTATACATTTTTAGACCAAATTTATAATAATTTGAGGGATTTCACTGTTAAAGGAAGATATTAAGATAAATGAGGATTCAATATATAAAATGAAAAATCTTGTGTGAATTGTCTAAGGTCAATATTATGAAATTGGATGAAAGTCTTAAGTTAGAAGTTGGTTTACTTGGATAAGTGTTTAATGAGGGTTACTACACTAATTAAGGTATAAAAAAAATACATTTTATTTGAAAATTTCTGTTCATAGCCATTATGATTCGAGTTATTAAATCTGTAAAGGTGTTAAAATCTATTATCCTAAAGTCAACTAACTTGGGAGTTATCGACCTAAAACTCTTTACATGAGTCATTTAGAAATTTTAAAGGAGAGAATGCTAAAAATAAAGACAAAAAAGTGTAGGATAAAAAAGAAAATTGATAAAAAAATGTAAAAAAATTGGAAAAAACAGGTGCATGAAACAAAAGACGCACAAAATGCATTTGTTAAGTCTAGAACACTTATTTAGGGAGAATCGACTTTTGGATCTTGTTTGATCTCCATTTTTTTCAAAATAAATTTTTCTCCCACTTCTTTTCAACCACACATTTTTCAATAAAATAATATTAAACGCAAATCAAAAAATTTTCTTTCATTTTTAACTACACATTATATATCAATTTACTATTCCAAAATGTATTTTACATGAAAAATGGGGCTCAAATAGACTCTTGATAAGGGATTATTAGTTTAGTTAAGTCCTAGAGATTGAAGCAATCAAACGTATGAAAATTCTTGTTTATTGACATGTTGAACTGTAATTGGTGAGATTTACAGAAACTAGAGAGCTGAGAATAGTATAAAATTCAACATTAGTTCATACACTTAAAAATAATGAAAAGAATAAGTTTAGGGTGGTGTGAATCTCAAGAGTGATGATAGATATATTTAATCATTCAGGATTGGGAATAAAACAACTTGTGAATTCATGGTGCTATGCACAATTCTTCACACGCACACGCGCGTGCGCGCACACACACACACACACACTCACACTTCAACTTTGCATTGAAAAAGTAATATTTGATTTCTGTATTGTGATTTTGAAGCTCTACTTAGATTTAATGTAATGATTTCAATTCAGAGATAAAATGCCGAGTTAGCTAGCTAAATGTTTTCACCTGTTTGTATTTTTGTTCTATAGTTGAGTTTTAATTTTGTTTGAGGACAAACAAAGATTCACATTTAGGATTTTGATAATTGTAGTTTCTACACTTATTCGGGGGTCCTAAATGATGATATTTGTTATTTTTTGGACAGATTAGGTCCTAATTTCTGCTATATTGTGTTTAATAGGTAAAACTCGATGATTGCATGAAGAATTGGAAGAAAGAACGGAAAATTGAAGAAAAATGATGAAATCCAAACTATGGGGATTAAAGTGCAACATTCCAATAGTTGTGTCGGATTGCAAGACGGCGATTCAAGAATGTCAATGGTCAATTGGAGGTGAAGAGAAGCCAACAAGATAAACAAATGTCGAAAATGATCAAAATACACACTTGAAAAAGTGCAAGAATCAATATATGATTTGGTTCAAAAATGGCAATACCATGTGTAGGCCTTTGTGTACACTCAAATCTTATTTGTGTTGATTGACGCTATTTAGAGTCTATTGTGCACCAAATGAACCATGTGTGTGCATGGTTCAATTCCGGAAAAAGAAAAATTGTGTTTCCTTATTTTGTTTTAGAAACCTTTGATATGCAATCTTTTGGCACTATTTACATACCATAAGGCGTCCAAAATGTGGGGAACCTCCTTAAACCTAAAAAATTCATAGATTCTAGTCAATTTTGAAGGCGAAGACAAAGCTAACAATGTGGAATCAAGGCGAATTGCATAGGATATTGAAAATCCTTCATTCGGATTCAAGATTCACATAAAGAACGTGGAAAAATCTTAATTCTTCATTATTTCTTCTTTCCGGGTGATGATTTTCCCATTGTTCTTTTGTAATTTAATTCTAAACATGTTAGGATAGTTTTTCAATTGTATTGGATGAGTGTTTGAACCATATTTTCATTTATATCAATGTTGTTTGATTGATTTTACATACTCATTGCACTATTTGGTTGTTTGGTCATCAATTGAATAGTTAATTGCTTGTTGTAATGTAAGAATATTTATAATAAGTCTAGAATATAGTAAAATTAACATGTGTAATTAGAATTATGAATAATCTCTTTCACACATGTAATCTTATTGATAATCTAAACTAAATGCATGACTTTCATATGAATTCGGACTAGGAATATGATCGTCTCGTGTTAGTCATATGTTGATGTATCTTAAAAAGAGAATTTAACATATTAGCTTTATCATTTGTCAAAAATGCATAAGTTGAATAGAATAATTATTGAGAATTGAAATACATGAAAATAGGGAGATGCATGAATCCACTACAATCATTCACATTAGATTTAATCATTTTTTTTTATCTTTTTTATAGTATAAGTAGATTAAATAACAAACAAATCACAACTCTTTTGATATCATTACACTTCGAATTTAATAGTAGCTATTGAACTACAAATTAGATCTTATTCATCGTGGAAACGATACTCTTAACTTACAAATCTTATTACTTGTACAACGATTATGTACGCTTGAGAGTTTAACGCGAACAGATATCAGCTCGTGAATTAAAGACGACTCAATCCGTAAACAAGTGAGGCAATTGTTTGATTTCATACTAATTTTTTCTTCCCCCACCCCTTTTTTACTATTCGTAAAAGTGGTCTCTTAGAATTTTAGCTTAACTTTCTCAAAATGTTTGACCCTTATTTTTTAAAATTTATTTATAAATCATATTGGGATTCACAATTTTTATCAATTTTTTTAATTTCATATTTTTTCAAAATGTACTAAAATCAGATTTTTAGCTAAATCAAGCAAGGGTTATTCCTCCACATTTAGAAATAAGTGATGGATAAATAAATATCACTTGTGGCCTATTGAAATGTAATTAAAATTGAATTTTGACAATTTATAAATTTTGCCAAACGGAGGCTAATCTTTTGACATAATAAAGAATTTTCAATACTGGACACATTAAAAGTATATTTATTTATTTTTATGTAGCACTAGACTATGATATACATTTATAATTAATCTTTATAGAAAGTAGAATCCATCTCAACTTAAACAAAGCCTTTCACGTTCCTCAAACGTCTAAATAAACATATTCTTAAACCTTATATTAACAAAATTCTTAATTATGAATCTCATAATACGTGAATAAAAAAATGTTTTGCATATTTATAAACATAAAGAGAACGTAGGCTTGAGAGCATTTCCTATGATGCTCTAAATTAGATTTGAATTCGAAAATCTCTTCAATAGAAAGGCGCAAAGGAAATGGAAAATACATTTTTCAACAGAAAATATGGGATTCACAAGAGACAAAAAGCTACAAATCCTCTTGAATTTAAAATTATTGGGATATAAAAATAATTTAAAAATGTCATTTTACACTCAATTTTACGCCAAAATTAAACTTGAATGACAAAGTAGCGCAAAATCTGGATGGGCTCCGCCAGAGGTCCGTATCAAGTTGGAGGGAACCCAACAAACATTATAACCAATTAAATAGGACTAAGCACTAATTTTTGGAATAAATTATTGTTATAACATGATTGCCACCAATATTTAAAAGTGAATGGGGCATTAATCAGTAAAGTGATAGCTTGTAATATTTGATTTGAGTGTAAATTCTGCAGCTATATATATTCCCACATTTTGAAGCAAATTCAAACCAGAACAAATTCCTCCATTTCTATTTAAGTAAAGGGGCTGCTGAAAATCGATAATGGCAGCCAAATTGCTGTCATGGGCATGCATAAGGAACGAGAGTGGAGGTTTATCTCCAAAGCCACACTACCCATCGATGCCAAAATACCCAAAGGGCGTAAATGTTTCATTTGATGAAGAATCCAAGGCCTTGTTCTCAGTAATTGGAATGACTTGCGCTGCATGTGCCGGCTCCGTCGAGAAGGCGGTGAAGAGGCTTCCTGGAATCAAAGAGGCTGCTGTTGATGTGTTGAATAACAGAGCCCATGTCATCTTTTACCCTGCTTTTGTCAATGTAAGTTGAATTACATGCACATACTCAACATCAGCTTGGGGGTGGAGGTGTTAATTTTTAAGGGGTTTTTTTTTGTCCTATCTTGAAATTGAAAATTTTGTTCAAAATCTATTGCATGAAACACATTTTTGAATTTGAATTATGGGGTTTTTTTGAATATGATTGATTGATTTGTGAAGAATTAGATAAATTTGATGAGGTGTTATCATGATTGATTTATTGTATATTTATGCATTCTTGAATTGCAATTTAGGCATAGTTTAGAGGGTTGGTGTCATAGTTTATACCTGAATTGAATGTCTTTTATAAACTTGAAGTTATATCCATGGACTCCCAGAACTTTAAATCATAGAATTTTGATTTTTTACTTTACCTTTTCAATTACCTTTAAATACAAGTAATCTTTGTTCCAAAATGATAGCAAAGTATAATATTATTTATCAATTTCTTGTATTTTAGTTCATGTTGTGGAATTTGTCCAATTGCTATTGAAATCATCAGTTGCAACAGATGCCAAATAAAGCCATAGTCTATGGTCCAAATTTGCCAAAAATTTTAATGAAGCCTTCATAATGAAAACGTGTTTTTTTGTTGAGTTCACTTGCGTGAAATATTCATGCCATGTTTAAGACCATATCAGCATATTCACTCGACAAACCAGCAATTCTGTTATTTGGGATGACTGAGACCAACAGATTGATTAACCTAAAATAGAACATAAAATTCGGTGACATTATGCAACAAAAACATACTAGGGACCAAATTGAAACCCGATACTAAGCTCGGCGACAAACAGGTGTTTTAACCTCTCTATGTAGACATGTTTAGAATGAAAACGTTATACACCCTCAAAGAGAAACCTAAAATCTGTATTTTGCTTCTCTTGGGGTAAGGTACTTTTTCAATTTTACGTTATATTTAATCTTTAATGTTAAGGATATGGATTGTTGGTAATGTTTGCCCAACTTCCACATTGTAATAAACAGGAGGAAACGATCCGCGAGACAATTGAGGATGTAGGATTTCGAGCCACATTGATCAAAGAAGAGATCTATGAGAAATCTACTCAAGTATGCCGGATTCACATAAACGAAATGAGTTGCATTTCTTGTTCCACAACTTTGGAATCTGCTTTAAAAGCAATGCATGGTGTATTAAAAGCACAAGTTGCATTAGCAACTGAAGAGGCTGAAGTTCAATACGATCCAAAGATCTTGAGCCACTATCAGATCTTGGAAGCCATAGAAGATGCTGGATTTGAAGCTATACTTATCAGTGCTGGAGAAGATAGATTGAAAATACAACTGCAAGTTCTTGGAATAAAAACTGAAAATTCCGTGAGAATAATAGGAAATTCTCTTCAAGCACTGCCAGGAGTTCAAGACATAGACTTTAATTTAGATCTCCAAAAGTTCACAATTTCGTACAAACCAGATTTGACGGGACCTAGAACTTTTATAAAAATAATTGAGTCAACCGGATCAGGACAGTTCAAGGCAATTATATTTCCTGAAGGAGGGGGAAGAGAAGCTCATAGGCAGGAGGAGATCAAACATTATTACAGTTCATTTATTTGGAGTTTGGTTTTTTCAATTCCTGTATTCTTAATGTCGATGGTCTTTATGTATATCCCTGGTATAAATCATGGGTTGGATACCAAAATAGTGAACGTGCTTAGCATTGGGGAGATGTTAAGGTGGATATTGTCTACTCCAGTGCAGTTCGTTATTGGTCGACGATTCTACACTGGTTCTTACAAAGCTTTACGCAATGGTTCTGCAAATATGGATGTTTTGATTGCCCTGGGAACAAATGCGGCCTACTTTTATTCATTTTACTCAATATTGAGAGCTGCCACTTCTCAAAGTTTTAAGTCGACTGATTTTTTCGAGACCAGCTCAATGCTCATTTCATTCATTCTACTTGGTAAGTATCTTGAGGTTTTAGCTAAGGGGAAGACATCTGAAGCAATTGGGAAGCTCATGGACTTGGCTCCCGAGACAGCGACCTTTTTAACCCTGGACAATGAAGGAAATTTTATCAATGAGGAAGAAATAGACAGTCGATTAATACAAAAGAATGATGTCATTAAGATCATTCCTGGTGAAAAAATAGCTTGTGATGGCTTTGTAATCTGGGGACAAAGTCATGTAAATGAGAGTATGATAACAGGAGAATCTAGGCCAGTGGCCAAACAAAAGGGTGACAGTGTTATCGGAGGAACCTTGAATGAGAACGGGGTGCTACACATTAAGGCTACAAGGGTTGGATCAGAAAGTGCCCTATCACAAATTGTTCGACTTGTTGAATCAGCACAAATGGCCAAAGCTCCAGTCCAAAAATTTGCTGATCGTATTTCCAAATTCTTCGTACCTCTTGTAAATACACTACTGCTTTCTCCATTCTGAGTTGCAGGATATTTTGGCTATACTTCTAACTGATAATCTCTTAGCCTAAGTTAATAATTAGTTGAATGCTAGTTTCCAATTTGCAGATAATAATTCTTTCATTTGGCACTTGGCTTGCCTGGTTTTTAGCTGGAGAATTACACAGCTATCCAAAATCCAGGATTCCTACTTCTGTGGATAGCTTTCAGCTTGCACTTCAGTTTGGTATTTCCGTTATGGTCATAGCCTGCCCGTGTGCACTTGGACTGGCAACTCCGACTGCTGTTATGGTTGGTACTGGAGTCGGTGCTTCTCAAGGCATCCTTATTAAAGGTGGTCAGGCATTAGAAAGCACTCATAAGGTTAGATTCCGCTATATTGTTTTGCTGATGACATGTTTGTCTAAGCTTGAAAATATGTACTTTTTGTTTCTAAACACGTTTGAAAATTTTCGTTTTCTTGCTTTTAAAAAGTTACTTATTTTGAAAATAATTCACGTATTACTGTAAAATAAGTAAAAAAATTTCGACAAATTTTTATTTTAAAACTTATTTACCTATACGCGAACTTTTTAAGCTTAGGCTATCATGCTTAATCAATATATGGAAACAGAAATCATACTAGTGAACATTCATCATATTGTTGCAAAAAATTTGTCAACGTTGAACTACTGAAAATTGAGACTTCATTGTTATTATTAGTTACTACTTTGCTATATTGTGACAGGTGAACTGCATAGTTTTTGACAAGACGGGAACTCTCACTATTGGCAAGCCAGTGGTAGTCAACACAAGACTGTTGAAAAATATGGTTCTTCGAGAATTCTATGAGCTTGTTGCTGCAGCTGAGGTGTTCTTTTTAAATCTTTGTAACATTCTAAAGGGAAGCTTATATACTCTAGGTCTCCCATTACAACACGATGTTGACCCTAATATTGTTTGGGATTTTAGTTAAGCTAAAAATGGAGCTCTATTAGCTTAAAATTTGAAGAAAACCCGATCTTTTTGTTTTTGGATTTATAGTTCAGTGAATTTTGTAGTGAACCATGGCTCCAAACAACATCAGTTTAAGATGTAAAATACCATTACCATCTGTGAAATCAATGAACTAAAATGCAGTATTACTTTATTCTGCTTATATAATACAAGTAATAACTTAGATAACGTTGTGTTTTCTGATGTATCAGGTAAACAGTGAGCACCCGTTAGCCAAGGCAGCCGTTGAGTATGCCAAAAAATTAAGGCTAGATGAAGAGAACCCTGTCTGGCCTGAAGCCCTCAATTTTGAATCCATAACCGGCCATGGTGTGAAGGCTGTTGTTCGAAACAAGGAAGTTCTTGTGGGAAACAAGGGATTAATGTTAGAGCAAAACGTAAATATTCCACTTGTTGCCGAGGAAATACTATCAGAAACTGAAGGGTTGGCCCAAACTGGGATTCTTGTATCCATTGACAGGGAGCTGGTTGGAATTCTTGCCATATCTGATCCATTGAAGCCTGGGGCTCATGAAGTCGTTTCCATTCTCAAGTCTATGAAAGTCAAAAGTATAGTGGTCACAGGTGACAATTGGGGCACTGCAAATTCAATTGCCAAGGAAGTCGGAATAGATACTGTCATTGCAGAAGCTAAACCTGAGAATAAAGCAGAGAAAGTGAAGGAACTACAGGTGAGCATAATATCTCCACCGTTCTATATGAACTTGCGAAAATTGGTGCTTTAATCTGAGTTCCGATTGACCAACGGATCAAGACACCGGTTATTTGGAGGTGTTCCTTTAGAAATCAAACTACCATACTGCTTATTAATCCTGAAAATAAAATAAAATACAGACTTAGGAGGGGAGATCCTACGTGACCTCCAACCAACGCAAGTACATATTAACTCGTTCAGAACAGAAATACCTAAAGTGTAAAAAAAACTAATACTTTAATTCAGGTGACTTTTTCATGCTTTGTATCACCACTCGTCTAATCATATGCTTTGTAACCTTCTCATAGCTATCCTCTTTGTCCTCCTCGGGAGTAATCCACAATATACTTTGCACAAGTTTTCTTTTACACGAAATTAGCATATCTTGAAGTTGTTATTCTTACTTCATCAGTATAACATTTTTCGTCTACAGGATGAAGGATATGTTGTGGCAATGGTGGGGGATGGAATTAACGACTCACCAGCACTTGTAGCTGCCGACGTCGGAATGGCAATTGGTGCCGGCACTGACATTGCAATTGAGGCAGCTGACATTGTTCTATTGAAGAGCAATTTGGAGGACGTCATAACTGCCATAGACCTATCCCGAAAAACCTTTTTCCGAATTCGACTTAACTACCTCTGGGCATTAGGTTACAATATCATCAGCATACCAGTTGCTGCCGGGGCCATTTTCCTGTCCAACGGATTCCGATTACCTCCATGGATTGCTGGTGCAGCAATGGCAGCCTCTTCATTGAGTGTTGTTTGTAGCTCTCTTTTGTTGAAAAATTACAAGAGACCTAAAAAGTTGGATACTCTTGATATAAGAGGAATAACTGTTGAGTAATTACTACTTATTTAGCTTTGATGGTCCTGAGTGTAGATATCTATTTGGCTATTGTGTTTGGATTTAGTTGTTAATCCATTCAGTAAAATTAGTCTGTAAATCAAGCCTGGTTTTTCTTCGATTAAAAGCATCTTATTACCACCCGCACCTATACCAAATGGTGTCAAAATGTATCGGATAGGCTCCTACCCAGTTTATTACACGACCTAGTCCTAGACTGGTCACAACCGCTGGTCGATTTACCAATAAAAAATTACTCAAACCATAAGAAAACTGCTGTAAAATTATAGATTTTGCACTACAAGTTTCTCAAAATGGTCACCCCAAAAAAAAAAAATAAAAAATGAAACCTAACACTATGGTCATTATACAAAGTAATGATATTCATAGTCAGTAACTACAATAGTCATTTTATATGATATCTTGTTATTTAACGTATTAATTTCTTGTAATTCCGTGACCTCAAATAACAAGTTAATGTCACATAATAGTCTAACGATGGATAACATTACTTCATTATATAAACTATTAACTAAGAGCTCATTTAGGATAGATTTTTTTAAAATTATATATATTTTTTCAAAATCATTTTCAATTATACATTTGTGGGACCCATAATCAACTACACATTTTTCAAAAAATCATTTTCACTTAAAAAAATCACTCACAGATGACTCTAAGTTATACAGGTGATTCCTCACTTGCAATTCCTCGAACTTTTTTATGATCTTTTATATAATATATTACAATACTATTCGTAAAATAACAACTTTCTATATATATATCGATGTTTTAGAAAAGTATTACACCGTTGAAGCGCAACTTTACATATATTAATATTGAAGTAAATTTCATTAGCTGTAACAATACTTTTACTCTAGTGCAATTGTACCTCAATTTTGTTCAACCAAGTAACTCGCTTTAATATAATTTCAATCAATTAGGTAACTACACTTTATTTTGATATTAATAATGTAACCATTCTTTAATTTGATTTCAATTAGACGAATTTGACTAATTATAAACGATTATGTGGCAATCAATAAACGATAAACATCACACATAACAGTTAGTTGCTAGCATGAAATATATACAGATTCGTTGAAATAAATGGTGGACATCATTTATTGAGTTTTATAGCATTGATTTTCATCAATTTAAGTGACGAAATTAGACGAAGTTACCCAATTAAAATTAAATTAAATTGTAGTTATCCGACTAAACAAAATTAAAATATAGTTATCTGATTAAAATAAAGTGAAAGTATAGTTATTGCAAATGAAATTGACTCGTTAATATTCCAATAAATTATTATCTTGTTGCACCTTAAAAGGTACAAATTTATATCCATCAATATTCTATGAGAGCATTTGGTTAATGTTACTCAAGAAATATACTATATATATATATATATATATATATATATATATATATATATATATATATATATATGCAGGATAATATTTCGTTTCCTTGAACAACATATTTTTTAACCCTATTGTGTCGATACTGTTGAAGAATATCATGTTGTAGCTCTTGATAAACTATAAACGTTATAGGTTATTGTTCTTGATGAGCGTAGAGTTTAATTGAACTTTTAATTAAGTTATTAACATTTTAGAAGAATTTTGTATTATTTTTGAAGCACGCATTTTTATACATTTTATTATTCTCGAACAATATCATACGATCATGAAGAGATGCAATTTACATGTGAATTTTATGAAATTAAAATGCTTATTCTAAAAGAAAAGAATACGGTTTAATTTTATTTAGTACTAATATATTTGTTTTAAGAACACTGAATATAATGATGTCATGGATCAGGCTAGCAAGCCATGGATGTGTTTGGAATAGCCACAATTTATAGTTGAAAAGAGGCCTTATAATTTGTTTGTTAAAATAAATCTTCTTGTTGCTCTCTTTAAGGGTTTTGTATGCAATTAGTCCAATAACATTACCTATGAGATACAACATGTGAAACGTATTATTGTGCACTTATAATATACTTCACTATGTAGTCTAACTTAATACCACATTTATAAAATTATTAAGGGAAAGGTCAAGATTTTAATCCTGGAGTCTCAACAGAAATTCGTGAAAGGTAAAATGAGTTTAGGCTCTCTCAGAACGCACAGTACATATGATATAATGAC
>CAIGRN010148376.1:0-14989 GCA_903798345.1 Fraxinus anomala
TCTCTTTCTGTGCTAAGAAGAAAGACACCCCGTGAAACTAGGGTTGACAGGGGTAGCCCTGGGGTTCGTATTTTTCTGGACGGGCTAACATGTTTTACACATCTACACAATAGTATAAAATGTCCAACAATTCATAAACAATAAATTAACTCGTCTTAACAAATTTGAGATTATCCATATAGGTTTTATATATTACATCTATTTGAAGATTAGTTGCGACTGAATTCTTTACTATTGATCTGTGCAAAACATTTTTCCGGCTGTGTTCAATTCTTGCTATGTTAGTTTCCTTGAAATGTTACTCTGTCAATAAGAAAGTTGTAATTTTTTCAAGGCTTAACCACATTGATAACAAATTTCTGTTGGCTAACGTGTCATTTTCTCAAATAACAACTAATTCTTTGTTAAGTTTTCTATTTTGCAAGATCAATGACAAATTAGTTTCTTTTTCATTTTTTGACTTTCTCCCTCCCTTTGAATACACAAACTTATGTCTCATCACACTTTATAAATGTTAGGTTTATATCAATTTTCCTCAAAAAAAATGTTAGGAGAGGATTTGTGTATTTCGATGCAAACGGAGGAAGAAAAGGAAGAGAATTTCTCGATCATATAATCAAATCCACCAACATGAAATGCCTAACTACACTGTAAGTATTTATACATTACTTTTGTGTTGTAATTTTGCGGCCATCGACAAGATTTAGTCACATGCATGTTGGTTTTCCCCTGGCTTTTTCAGTGTTTTTCTTAGCTAGAGCCAAAAGGGTTTGCCCATTAAGAATGCATTGGAAATTCAGTTTAGATAGTTTGTTTACAGCTACAGGTTCACCAGGGCAATTTTTATTTATTTATTTATTTTTTTTTTTTTCAGAATCTAAGTGCTTGAATAATCTCAAAAAATTAGAAATTTGTAAGTCCAGCAATTTAATCATTGGCAGCCCCTTTTCCGAAAGCCTATCAAATCTTATAGTATAACAAGTAACTTATTAAATAAAATGTGCTGGTGTAGCAGCTGTTTGGGGTTTCCACCATCCTGTGGAGGTATTCGAGAACCATCGAATAGATAGGCCGGATTTTTTTTGAGATACAAGAAGTCCTTGGAAAAAATTTGGTGTTTCGCCTTATGTGACATAAATCGATATCTTTGTGCGATCTTTTTGTAAAAGGGAGATGTATCTCTGCGGTTAAGGTAACCGCTAGTAATGTTAAGTTTTAGAATATTTTGTAGTCTCTTACTCCAATTGTGACATATCAATGGGCAAGTCAGTATATCAATATTTTGTTTGATTTTATTTTTTTCTCTTATATGCTGTGCAAATTGTGCTGCAATATTTATTCCATTTCTTTTCTTTTGCTTATTGTGGGATGAGGGTGGTGAGATGTGTATTTTTGCCTTATATTCTGGTTCAAATTCAGGTCTGCACTGGATGGTGAATGCGGGTTCTTGGCTGCAAATTTGTACGCCAGGAGTGTGTTTGGAGAGGATGCTTTGTCGAATATTAGTGTCGAAAAACAAGCCAATGGCAAACTGAATGGATACATTAGGATACGGAGCAAGACTCAGGGAATTGCTCTCTGCTTGGGTGACAAGATCACTCTCAAGTAGAAAGGAGGAAGCTAATCTTGTCTTTCGGTAAATGCCCGTCATTTTTTTCTAGTTATGTTCTGAAATTGATTATATGCTGGCTAAGCTTGAAAATAAGTCACTTTCTAACTAATTTTTTTGTTTTCATGTTTGATTAAGTTACTCTTTTTTTTATTATTTTTTTATTGTCAAAGCAACTTTTACTTATTTCCAATTTTTATAAATAAAAAAAATTATTTTAAAGCTTATTTACTTTTAAGTAAACTTTTTATGCTTAGCCAAACATGCTATTGCTATGCTTTGGGTCGTTTGTCTTAGGGTGAAAGGGGTAAAAGAACCTACCCACAGGTATCTTCTTCCTCTACGTATCATGAAGGCCCTCTTCTTTTCAAACTAATGAAAATCCTGAAGTCTGATGGGTGGTAGCACACTGACAAAGGGGATTCTCAAGATTTTTGTGCTTCTTATTAGGCATTTTGTGATATAGTTAACCAATGGTCTCTCATTTATTTAATCCATTACAATCTGTAGGTTTTGCATGTGAATTACCTTTAGAAAACTTGCTTGGAAGAAGACTGGGCTTATTGAGAGTACATCGGCTTTCACGTTCAAATCATTAAATTAGGTAAAAGGATTACCCAAAGAGGGACTGGTTGACCTACATTTGAGATGTACCTTTTGTAGAGGATTGAGAAAGAACTAATGTCGTGATTTTGTTCAGATTATTCAAATAATTGTATGTTCTTTTGTCGAAGAATGACTGTAATTGTTAATATCATGACAAATTCTGGTCTGGTAATTGAAGTTTTATTCATGTGTAGTCATTGCTAATGGACCGTATTGCTAGCATATGTATAAGCTTAAAATTCTGACTTTGGTACCCATTTTGCTGGTCTTTTACACAGTACTTTGTTTTTTTATTTATTGGACATTAATCCTCTTAAGGAAAATGTGATTGTTTTTCTAGTAATTTCTTGTGTTACATGATTACCCATATTTAACATGTACACCCAACAGGTATTGGGTACACATAATTCTAGCTTGCCCATCTCAAGAAAGCCATTCCACATCGAGTAGAGTTGCCTCAAATAGCTTTCTTCTCCCTTTTCTTCCTTTGCAACCCTGTGCTTTTTTTGTTTGTTGAGGGGCCTCTTCCAGTCTTACGGACCATGAATGTGATCTCGGATAGGTTTGCCCATCTCAAGTGTCTGCAAAATCTCCTGTAGTAAGCAAGCAGCAAATTCAACTACCATCGATGGATAATACCTTCTTTTTTCATGATGACGTTCGACTATAAAAGGCATGGGGTAACTTCTCTCTTTTGTCAAGGACACACAAACAAGGAGTTGATAAAGTCACAATTTTGTTTTGTAACATCCACGATTGTCATTTTATCCAAACTAATATATTCTAACCCCAAGTGTTAATCTTGACAAATGGTCGATATAGGCTATTTGATCTTTGGTAGTTTCTTAATTGATTACTCAGTTCTAAATACATGATCTCGAATAATACTTGAGACTCATAGTTGTGTTTATCTTTTCAATTATGTTTATCTTATCTAGTTTCATTTTCTAGTTGTAGTAGAATGTATCTTTTATTTGATTAGAATTATAGTTTCAATTTCCTAGTAATAGTAGAAGTAGGGAATAATCTTGCTTAAAAATATAAAGGCATTGTATACTTTTTTCATCAATCAATTAATTATAAATCAATGCAAAGTAAGATTATTACAATATCGTTCTTAATTACTTCATAATTCTTATTACAAGAAACTTACAAAACGCTTTTGCACAAAAGATAGTTAAATATTGTGAGACTATCAGATGAATCTCCTTACATTTTAAAAAATATCATTGACCTCCTTTATTTCTAATTTTGAATACTATAGTCACCCTTTGACCACCTTTAATTAGAGATGTCATCCGGCTTGTTGAATCTAGTAGCTCGTTACTCGACCCATAAAAAGCTCGAGCCGGCTCAACTCGTGGCTTGGACCCAGCCTCATTTACAGACGATGGCTCGATCTCGAGCCTTTCTGTGTGGCTTGTCGAGCGACAAGGTCGGTCAGTGTCACACGCCCGATTGCCTGCTTGCCGAGCTCTATTGCTTGAAGCATGCAACTACCGGGCTGCTTGCCTGAAGTAGCCTGATTCATCTGCTAGGACAAATTTAAAAAATCGGCTTGGAAAGGTCAGAGCTTAAAGCTCGAGCCAGCCTCGATTTTTCGATAGGGCTTTGGCTAGCTCAGCTCAAGCCATTTTTCGCCCAAGGCCTGCTCATGCCACGATCTTTGGCTCACGAGCTGGCTCGATCAACTCGTTTACATCTGAAAGTTTCAAATTAATGTTTTATTTAGAGCCACGTGCGGATTTAACTCATTAAAAGCAACAATTCATTCATTATTTATTTCTAGATGATTAAGTCAACTAATCTAATTTCATCATATGTTTGAATATCACAATAAATCAAAAGCAGTGAATAAATATGAACACTAAAGATGATCATGAAGAGAAATCCTTCGCAAATTATCAAAAAATTGCTGTCAATAAAATCCACCATAGACAAATTGACTTACGGTACGGTTCAAACTCGACTAACCCTTAGTACTATCTAACTTCACGCAATCACCAAGACTCTTTTGGATTGATAATTATTCTTGTTTGGGATAATTACTTGAAAACCTAGGGTGGTTTAATTGATAATTTTGGGTATCTTTTGTACTTATAACCTTACGTTTTTTTTTCAATTATCACTTTTCATTCATTCTAGGGGTTTTTTTTTTTTTTAAAAACCCCATCAAACAATAAATAAATTTTGATATTTTTGTAACACGAATTTGTTTTATATTTTTTGCAGTTGGATAAATGTGTATGCAGAGTTTATAATAGAACATCAAAATCCAGCAAAAACAAAGAACAAGACACGCAAAGAAACACGATCCCAATACAAGAGACTCATGTCCCTAATGCAAATTTGTTAGCAACGTCGTCTTATCATAATCCTATGCCGGCACTTGATCAGATGTCCTTTCAAGGTGCTTATCTTCACGAACCCGTTACGTACATGCATGGAGATATGGCAATTCAAAGTAATATTCTTCCATCTCCTGAACTTACATACTTTCGTGGTGATCATATTCTTCCATCTGCTCAACCTCTTGCAAACATTCCTGGTGATCAAACCAATGTTACTCTATATAGTCCTTTGATTCCACCTGAGACTGGTATGCAAAGCAATGATCATTATCAACGTATTACACACATGAATGGAATGGTGATGTGGGGACAAGTAGATTTGCAGCTTCCACGAGCAATGATGATGGTATTTACTTGGATTTCACGACTCCCTATTTTTCGCCTCGATTTGATTTATCGCCGCCAATGGATCCTAATATACTAGATTCCCTATTGGGCGACTCATCTAATGCTCAATTACAATCTACGTCAATTCCACCTGGTCAATCAATAGAACGGCTCGATCTTGATAATATATTACCGCAATTGGATTTACCTTCTCCTCCAATACAATGGCGTGATCTTGATAATACATTACTGCAATTGGATCATTGGGCATTGGATTTTCCTTTAGATGACTCGTCCAACATGCAGTTTCAGTCCGAAAATGTTCATGGTATTGGATTGAGTAAATTTGATTGCGAAGTTGCTAGATCTACAGTTGAGGACAGAATGTGAAGATTTTCTATCAAGAGAAGAATGCAATTTTTGCAGTTTTCTAAGAACTTAAACTTTGCTGATTATGTAATGTTGCGGAAATATTAAACATTCGCTTCAAATTGTTCAATTGGTGTATGATGTACTTTTATTTGAGCCAATCCATTGATTAATTTTTGTAGATACTTGGGATAGAAAATTGTTCCTTGTTTGCAAACATTAGAGTATTATTTAGTATTTTTCAATATTTTTTTTGAAACAGTATTTCCAATATTATTAGTGTAATTTTAGTTTATTCATTCCACATATTTTGTTGCTCTCTCTTGTGCTATTTTATCCACTTGTAATTCCTTTCATACAAATAGTAATGAAATCAAAATGTAATATAAACATGTCTAGTAGAAGATTGATTGGCTATTAGGATGTTGAAGCTAGACAAGCTTGGGGCCGTGCCAAGTTATCACTGTTGATGATTGGGTGATTTTTGTTTGTGATCACTAAACTTTCCAACAAAATTTTAATGGAACTCGTCTTAATTAGATTATTAACTTCAATTTTATTGTGTCTCTGAACTTCAATTTTTGTTTTGCTCTCTTACTTCGTTGTATTCTTGATTGATTAAAAAATTAATTGGAGTATATTGCAATAGGTTTTTATGTAATCTATGCATGACATGTCAGCTAACCATTAAGCAACATTACAAGTGTTACAATAGAAAAAAAAATGATTTGATCTAAAGAAATTATCTTAACTTTGATATTAAGTGGTGAAATTGAGATAAAATGTGATAAGATTGATAAATTTGAGATTAAATTGATTTTTGGTCATTAAACAGAGACAAATTTAATTTATTTTTTTTGACCGAATTGAATTTTTTTTTTCTAAATGTTCAGTGATGGGTGAATTCTACCCTTGACAATGCGAAATCCGGCCAATGCTATTTTCTATTTTTTTTCATTTCTTTGATAGATACGAGGTTGAACATATTTCGAGGAAATCATATTCGAGGATGATTTGGTTACTGAATTTTGAGTGAAATATCAATTAAGTCACTTAACTTTAATAGGTTACAATCAGAATATTAAACTTCAATTTATTTTTAATGTTAACCACTCCATAATTAGTTCAGTTACTAACGTTCCAATCCAAAGAGTTAAAAAACAACAACATATAAGTATGTATACCGCCTAATTCAGAACTTGAAACTAAGTTCCACTTGACGATGATTATGATAATAAAGTGAGACCTATGTATATCCAATTACTATTCTTGTCCCGAACCCTGCTCATAAATATTATGTTGGTAAGTTTGGGTATGTTCTGATCCACAAATTGTTGGAACTCTGCTGTTAGCGTACAAGCACATGTTAAATAAAAATAGAAACATAATTACAAGGAGATGAAAACCATATGAAAACCACCCATTCTTAGTAAAATAACTTTCATAATGCATTAATAAATCTTATCGAGATACGAAAGTTTATAGGAAAGGTAGGCATTTGTGATTGACACAACTATCTATTGGATTGTAGAAAAAAGATCCTTCATCTATGAAGGGAGACGTTTATTTATAGTCCATACCTATAAGGGAAAAAAGGATTCAAGCTAGTAAACTATAGGGGGATTCACGCTATTGGCAGGCAACTTGGAAAAATTATTGAAATTGATATCGATAAAAATGAGTTAGCTAGAGGTGAATTCCTTTGTGTCCAGATAGGCCTTGATATCTCCAAGCCTCTCCTACGCGGTAAGAGGATTTGTGTGGGATATCACTAGCTTTTCTGGGTTTGTTTTGCTTATGAGTGCCTTCCAAATTTCTGCTATCTATGTAGCATTCTTGGACATACTCATAAGGAATGCTCCAGTGGCGATCCACAATGGAGGCATACACAACCTCTGATTACTCCTATGGACCTTGGCTACGTGCTGGAAACTTTGGAGATTATGGTGGTCCGGTCCGTAACCAACAGCTACAGCCTCAAACCACTGAGCAGTAGAGAAATCACTCAAGTTACAATGGTCAGAACAATGGTGAACAGGTTGATGAACAAATTCCGATGCCGGCAACCAATTGCAGAATACCAGAAAATCAGAGCTATTACAGGAAAGGAATATGGATGGACATAATGGAGAATTGATGAAGGCGAAATTTCTGGAACAGCCGCCATTACATGATCAATTTGGAATCACAGTTTCTATGGAAAATAATCTTGACAGCAATGAGGTTATGGAAAATGGTATGGACAGCAGTGACTTTCCTAATTTTCAGCCTAAGGATAATCCTGTCCCTCAACAAACTGATGTTGATTTACCTAACTCTAGCGATAAATCAATTACTGGTATGGGCGCCAATCAAGCTAGACGATGGAAACGAGTCAAAAAAAATCAGATACACAGCTCCAGCATGTCCACGTCATCGACTAGCCAAAAGAGATCTCTAGAATTTTCTCCTGCAAATGGAGAAGCTGTTCAACATTCTAAACGCCTGAAGGGTATAGGTAAATCCCATGAACAGGTGTCCAGCTCCAACGCTCAAAATTCAGTGGTGGCTAAAATTCAGCCGCACCGATCCTCATGAAAATACTAAGTTGGAATGCACGAGGGCTTGAGAATTCTCGTGACATTCGTACTCTTTCTGACCTTATCAAAAAGGAAGATCCCGATGTTTTGTTCTTGCAAGAGAAAAAACTTAATGACACAAATATGGAATTTTGTCGAGTTAAACTAAAATTTTACTGTTGTTTTAATGTTGAGGCAGTGGGACGCATGGCGGCATTGCTCTTCTTCGGAGATCCGAAATTCTTTTATCTATTCTAAGTTACTCCAAAAACCACATTGATGCTAAAATTGAAGCGCCCCAACATAGCTGGTTCCTAACTGGAATCCATGGCCACCCTGAGACATGTAAATGCGTGGAGGTATGGAACTTATTAAGGAAACTGAAGAGAGACTCTGCAGATGCATGGCTTGTCTTTGGCGATTGCAACGAAATTTTATCAAATGAAGAGAAATTGGAAGGTCGAGATAGACCTAGGCAACAGTTTGAAAATTTCAAACAGATGTTCTTTGATTGTGAGCTCCGGGACCTTGGATTCAAGGGCCCTAATTACACATGGTATAATGGAAGACATGACTGTGCAAAAATTTTCGAAAGGCTGGACTGCTTCTGCGCAAATGATTCCTGGTATCGTCTTTATGCACATGCCTCCATCACCCACGGTTCAACAACATACTCAGACCACATTCCGATTTGGATTCAGCTTGATGGTGTTAATCAATCACTAAAAGGACCTAAATCATTCCGTTTTGAGTCAATGTGGCTAGGTGAAAACGAATGCTCCAACATTGTGTTAAACCAGTGGTCTGAAACCAGCTCTCAAAACCTGGAAAATATCAAGAGGAATATCAGCCGATGAAGCACTTACCTTAAATCTTGGAACCAAACTATATTCAACAAAGTGCAGGTGAAGCTTTAGGAAGCCAGATCAAAGCTAGCTCAAATCCAAAATAAGAATCCAACAACTATCAATACCAATGATCTTAGAAAAGCTGCTGAAGAAGTGCAAACTTGGATGGACAGAGAGGAGATCATGTGGAAACAAAGATCAAGGGCTGCTTGTCTCGAAGAAGGAGATCAGAACACACGTTTCTTCCACGCAAAAGCCTCTCAAAGAAGGAAAAAAAAATTCAATTACAAAACTATTGGATGATCAAGGGTGCTGGCAGGAGGGAGAAGCGTGCGACCAGCTTATCATCAACTATTTTTCTGATCTGTTCGGCTCTAATGGCTCCAGAAATCAAGACATGGAAAGTAGAGTCACTACTGATATGAACGATGAGTTGACTCAACCTTTCACAGCAACTGAAATCTCTCAGGCACTGCAGGAAATGCATCATAATAAGGCCCCAGGCCCTCATGGTATGCCTCCTATTTTTTTCTAAAAGTTTTGGCCTCATATTGGCCCTTCTATAACTAATGTTGTGTCTTACATGCTTTAAGTACTTGTGAATTTCCCCAAGATGTAAATCATATATTTATTACACTTATTCCTAAGACAAAAAATCCCCAAAGAGTCAAGGATTACAGACCCATCAGCCTCTGTAATGTCCTTTATAAGTTGGTCTCCAAGGTTGTGGCGAACAAAATAAAATAAGTGCTTCCTATGGTGATCTCGGAAACACAGTCAGCCTTCATTAAAGGGAGACTTATTTCAAACAACGTACTTGTAGCGTATGAAGTGCTCCATTTTTTAAAGAGAAAGAAGAAGGGTAAGAAGTGTTACATGTCCCTTAAGCTTGACATGAGAAAAGCCTATGATAGAGTGGAATGGTCCTCCTTGAAGCGGTTATGCACAAATTGGGCTTTCATAGAAGTTTTATTAATTTGGTGATGAAGTGCATCACTACCGCTTCTTTTTCGATCATCGTTAATGGCTCTCCAACCGGTCGTATTTTGCCTTTGAGGGGTTTAAGGCGAGGATATCCTATTTCTCCTAACTTATTTCTTCTATGCACCGAAGGATTGATTAGTCCATTGAAGGAAGCTGAAAGGAGAAATCATGTACCTAGTATTCGTATATGCCGGGGAGCTCCAGCTATTCTAAGTACTTATGAAGAGGCGTCAGGTCAACAACTTAATAGAGATAAAACTGCAATGGTATTCAGTGCTAATGTAAAGCAAGATGATCGGCGATCAATTATGGCCCTATGGAACATTCCTCAAGTGCAGCAATATGAAAAGTATCTTGGATTGCCACTTATGGTGGGAAGATCTAAATCCCGAGCATTCTCTGAAATAAAACACAAACTTAGTATGTTCTCCCAATGAGGAAGAGAAGTTCTCCTCAAATCAGTGGCTTTAGCAATTCCCTCCTATGTTATGAGTTGTTTCAAACTCCCTTCCACATTATGCACTGAACTTGAGAAAATGATGGCTCAATTTTGGTGGGGCCAACGGAAGGAGGAATGGAAAGTTCACTGGCTTTCTTGGGATAATATGTGTAAGTCGAAATCCATAGGGGGCATGGGCTTTAAGGAGCTGGAGATTTTTAATTTGGCCATGCTTGGTAAACAAGCTTGGAGGCTCTTGCACTACATGGATAGCTTGGTTCACAAAATATATTCAACTCGCTACTTTTCCGATGGTAATGTATTGAAGGCATCTTTAGGTGGTAATCCCTCATATGCTTAGCGTGGAATTTGGGAGGCTAAAAATCTTTTGATACATGGAGGAAGATGGATCGTAGGAAATGGAAGTACCATATATATTCTCAATGATAAATGGATCTCTGTGGTGACAGAATTGAGCAAGGAGTTAGGGGCTGATTTTCAACGCATCTATAGACAGCAACTCGATTGTCCAGTCTCCACACTAATTGATCCCAACATGGGGTCGTGGAATTTGGCAAAGCTTGGAATTCTATTCAATCCAAAAATTGTTGAGGCTATCCTGAAGTTACAACCAAGTGTTGCGAAAGAAGAGGATGTATGGTCTTGGGGACACGAAATATCTGGTATCTACTCCGTGAGTAGAGCATACATATTCTTCAAAACCTACCTAACTCCATATCGTTGCAGCTGTTCGAATCTTGCTGAGAATAAGATATTATGGGATACGATGTGGCAGCTGAAAATTCCCCAAAAAATAAAGGTTTTTGCTTGGAGAGCCTATCAAGAGAGTCTGCCATCAAAACAAAATTTACTTCGCCGAAAAGTTCGTGTTGCTTCCCAATACTATTTTTGGGGTTACCAAGTGGAAGATGTATGCCTTGCCCTGCTTCATTGTCCCTCTATCCATCAACACCTTACCAGTCAATTCCCGATATTACAACATAAAAATTATCCAGGAGGTTTCATGCAAGCAGCTACCGATATATTGTCAACAATATCAAAGGATACTCTCATGGACTTTCTACTTATTACTTGAGGCTTTTGGTACCGGAAAAATAAAATGATCCATGATCAGATTGATCTCCCACCTCAACAAGTCATCACCACTGCCTTAGCCAACAAATCTGCAACTGAATCGAGCCTTCCTCAAAAATATGCTCCTGGAGTATTATCTCGAAAATATAGATGGTCTGCACCAGGACAAGATGCTTTCAAGATGAATATTGATAGTGCTTTGTTCTTCGATTTTCATAAGGAGAGATTGGGTATTATTCTTCGGGATCATGAAGGAGAAGTAGTTATGGCTGCTAGTGGCTCTGAAAACTATATCCTTGAACCTGAACGAGTGGAAGCGACAACAATTGTAAGAGGATTGCAACTATGTCTCAACCTGGGCATTCCTAAGTTACTGGTGGAGAGCCGATTGCTTGTTTCTTGTAATGAAATCAACAAACCAGTCTTAACGTCAGTATCAATACGGCCCCTAGTAGCCGAGATAAAGGAACTCATGTTACGATTCCCCCATTGCAACCTCTATCACTCAACAGAGTTAGTAACCAAGCTGCTCACTACTTGGCACGGCATGCATGGTTCCTTCAAGATATGGTACTTTGGTGGCATAGTGTCCATTTAGTCATTGAAAATGTTATTTTCATTGATAAACACAATTGTAACCTTTCTCCAGGCTAATTGCCTTCATGAACAAATTATTTTCCCATTAAAAAAATTACATATTCATGGAACTCACAACTTTTCACCTACACATTCTATCAACTTTTATCAAAATCTACTAAAAATTTTATTTTTATATAAACCAAACATGGGATAAATGTATAATTTAAATGTGTCATTTGAGAAGTTTTATTTCATATCTAAGACATCTACTAATGGAAGTTGTGGATTGCAAAAAAAAAAAATGGCATTGTACAATTTGATCAACTTCTATGAAATTTAAACTAAATAAAATTGTTAAAATGCTGGAATTTATAATTGTACAAAGAGAATTTTAGTTCATATCTCCCTCTTTCATTCACCTTTTGTCCCTTTATATAGGCTGATGGGCATGGTCATGTTAAGGTATAGTGATCTAAGTTATGGCTGCATATCTATTTGAAGGAATTTGATTGTTTGGTGAGTTTGGGTGCAACGAGTCATGTCAGTAATGCTTTAAGCCAGTGTTCTAAGTCGTCATGTCATCCTCCTAATTGGTTGGTTTGGAAGGTGCGTCATCATGGGAGAGCACTTCCTCTTCATATCATGATTATGTTTCCATATGACATAGCCCAAAGTCCAACTTCGATCTCTATCAATGGGATACTGGGTTAACATATCGAGCTGACTTGTTTGAACTCTTCGACAAACATGTTCTTTTGACCAAGTCAAGGGAAACCCTCAACTTATTCGGATCGAATTTCAGATCGGCAACAATAAGTGTCCCCAAGGTCTAAATTCTATCTTTTGAGAGATCGGGCAATGATTCTTAATTGTCGGATCTATGACTAACACTTCAGAGGTTGGTGGGAGACAAGCGCTCTCATAAATTGTACATGAGCAACACATGTCAGACGATCACATGTGTTGAATTCACTAGTAATGAAGCTTCTCGAACAATACTCCTAAAATGGTGTAGTTTTGGAAGGTTTATATGGACCGTTGATTCAAATATTTTAATTATTTCATTTCATGATTGTCCAAATCATGTTGGTTCTTCTCCTTTTACCTTTTGATAGTCCTTCACCTTTTTGAGTTTACCTGTCAGAGTTTTTAAGGTACCTCATTTATCATTCTCTACCCAACTTCTTTTTTTTTAATTACCAATTTTACTATATATGTCATTTACTTTTCATGAGAGAGTTCAGACGAGTCACAAATACAATCGTAGGAAAATAGTAAGGAGTCTGACGGACCTTTTTATCATTCCATGGGGAGGGGTCCCTTCAGACATTCAGTAGTTTTTGAGTTTGATTTTTGTATGTACTAGACCACCTATCGTCTAAAGGATAGCCCAACTCCGAAGAAATTAGAGGGTTGGCGTAGGTACTACTTCGTCCCTGACTTTATAGAGTTCTTTGTGCCTTTATACAATGACACAGAGTATGAGCCACCCGAGGTAACATATCTTGATTACTAGACCAACGATTTTTTCTAAAGAAAAGAAAAAAATGTACATCTAGTTGTCATGATGAAAGTTAGTAATTGGATATAGTTATGGTTGAAGAAAAAAAAATGCTGATAGCGATGTTTGACTCAGAGTGGTAGTGGCGTTGGTGGGTGACGACAACGGGGTATGATGTTGTTTATAGGAAATGATATTTACGATTTCGTGGTTTTTAAACAATGTTTGTAGTGGTGGGGAAAAAAATAAGGACATTGAAAGTGATATTAAATTAAAATAAGGTAAAATTCATTAAATGTTTGACTAAAATGGACAATTATATCATTTTATAGAGAACGAAAATAGTAATTAGAAAACGCGTTCTCTTTACCGTTTTCTGTTTTCGATTTTCCAAAACAGTGAAAACGCGTTCTGTTTCTTATTTTCGAAAACGCTTTTTTAAAAATAAAAAAAATATTGTAAATAAAACTCAAAACGACCAAAAGGTCATTTTGAGTGTTTTCAAGCAAAAAAACTCAAAAATGTTGAAAACGCAGAAAACACCATGAAAGCTGAAAATTGGAAGAATCAACACAAACAACCTCTCCTCACTCCCCTCTATCACCTCCCATCTTTCCACCACCAATTGGATTTCATCCCAAAAGAATGACAGTTGGATTTCATCCCAAACATGTCCCTGATTCACCCCAAACAACTCTGCAATGTTTGGATTTCATCCCAGAAACAGTCGCGAAGTCCGCACAACAAGGTCCGAATTTTGCAAATTTCGACGCCGTCCGACCGTCCTACGATCGCGGACCACATGGGTTAGCTTCCTCTCCACCTGGTGCACCTTGCCCAACCATGGGTCAAGGACAATTTTACATAAAGGTTTCACTTTTTTATATCTATTTGTTTGCTAACAGCGGTCCCTGCTTAAAGGTTTACTGGATTGTTCCTGTATAAACAAAATTAATTGGGTGGATATTGAATGCAACTATTTATTTTTTGGTACTGCACTATTTAATTGGTCAGATTAAAAGCCGTTTCTCGCTATTGTTGTTTGCTAGTAAGTCTGCTATTTTAGGTCTCTGGCATTTTAAATTGTTCTAAGAATTTTGTTCGTTGGATCGATGTTCAGCAAAACTGTAATAAGCTTTTCCATGCACGAAAAGGCTTTATCTGTACTAACAGCGAAGGTTTGATTGAAAATCATAGTTATCAGCTACAATCCTAATTCGACAATTTTTATGGTAGTGCTTTGTAAACTTTTGTGAGTTCAGAGTTCGGTTGTGTTAAAACAAACATATAAATGTAGCAGTAATAGCATTGAAAAATATTGGAAACTTTGTTCTGAAGGTCTGTTCACTTGTTGACATTCATGATTGAACTATCCAAGAATAAGTGATGCAAGAGGAATATAGTATTTGATCATATTGGAACTAGACCACATGTATTATAGCTTTTACTGGGTTCAATGCCAGTGAATTCTCAGACGTGCTGCAATTTTTATTTATTTATTTATTTATTTTCTGAATAGGAGGTGCTATAGATTATGTGGTGGAATAGTTAATTTATGTGAACTTGAATGCTCTTTTTTAATCCAGAAGCATAATTCTGTTCTTATGCAGCCACTTAATTAGTTCATCTATAAATCTTTTGTGTAAATTTTTACTTGTACTTCTAAAAATTTTTACTCGTACCTCTAATTCCTTCCCTACTCATGAAGATACTATTTAGTAGT
>CAIGRN010148386.1:0-10226 GCA_903798345.1 Fraxinus anomala
TTTCTTGATGACCTTTTTTTATAGAGTAATGCTACGTCATTTTTAGTATTGTCGTGATATTGTTTTTTATTTTTATCATCATAAATTCATAGTCAAAAACTCAAAGTTGCTTTAAATTGTACCCGTATTAAAAAATACTCCTAGCTCCACCCCTGGCCAATCTCCAAAGCTTCAGATTCCCAATCTCGCTTAATCTCAAATTCTCGTTCAAGCCATTTTCTTTATCGTTCTTCCTTTTTTCTTCATGAAGTGTAATTTATGGGCAAGTCGCCTTTGTTTCTTTTTTATTTTGGTTCCTTTTGGTAATACGCTTGTTTTGAGGATTCAAAACATACTTAAGACCCTTTAATGTGGACCATTTGGATGCAGAAATTGTCTGCTATATTTTACCAGAGACAACCGTTAATGTGAATAGTTATCGTTTCAAATATGCTTGATTTATCACTCTACTATGTTTGGTCATAGTTCTGGCATGAGGAATTGCATTTCCCAAGTTCTAAATTTGCTAGAAAATTGGTTTCTTCGAAGATCGTACAAAAGTTGTTGTGTTTTATGATTGAGTTGCAAAGTTCCTTTACAATTTTTAAAATTACAGAAATAAAATAACGAGAAATAGAAAAATTACACAATCTCTGAATTTGCATGACAAAATACTATTAAAAGGGAACCAAATTTCTATGTACAATTGTTCGCTTGAGAAAATCAAATTAGCCTGCCCTTCCTGCTGTTTGTATTTCCATTGTAGATTACCTTTTCCTGGAGGAAAATGATAGTCCAAGAATAACTAACCAAGATGGGTGAATTGGTTATTGAAACTTTTTCCAAATAAATAATTCAAGTTTAACCTAATTGAAAATGAATAAATCAATCAAACAAAAATGTACAAGTATGAAAGTAATAAGTAAAAGAGAAAATAGTATACAAACGATGTAATTATGGAGGTTCGATCCCAAACAATGATCTACGTCCTCTGTTAGCAAGCTCTCCGTTAAGAGTAAGGCATTTTTCACTATATTTGATTTATTTATGGAGCAATCCAAATATTTACAATGCTTCCGATGATCTACAAATAATGAGCACCGATCCTCATACAATATTGAGTTTTACGGAATTTCAATATAACCCACAAATTTAAAGAGAACTGATTTTACAATTTAAAACTTCTCTCTTAATAAATGATATAATCAAATTAAGTACAAAAAGTGAAATATACTAACACTTTAATGAATAGTAATGAGCGAAACTCAAGTGTTAGATGAGAAAAAATTTGATGAAAATAATGATTTTCAAAAGTTGATTCAATCAAAAATTTTTCTAAGTAAATGATTTGATAAAAATAAATAAGATGTAAGATCAATATAATTTAAAGTGCGTTTGTCTCCCATTATTGGGAGAAAAATAGAGTAATGAATAATATTTTTTAGAGAATGTGTGGTTGAAAAATAATGTAATTTTATTGGTTTGTGAGTAGAATATTTTATTGGAGTGGTGAAAAATCTTACTGTAGCAAATAATTTTTTGAAATAATGGTAGACAAACATGGGCTTAGTTTAAGAATATCTCATTTAAATGCTCTCAAAAGTATTATAATGAATGCAAAGTGAAATCGTATTTATAATAATCAAAATGCCGAAAATTCTAACTGGACAACTCATCCAGATGTCCGCATCATGATTCGAACAATCAAACTAGTTGTTGTGCGTTAGAATTCAGAACGGTTTAAAAAGTGATCGTTAGACAAACCAGACGTCCGCTAGGTCAATTGGACATCCACTTGGACTTTTTCCCTTATTTTTCCTTTTTGAATGTTTTAGAAAAATATAAACTTTTGAATGATATTTTCACTTTATTTTTCAAGATAAGTGATATTGTAAAAGATTTGAATATCAAGTTGAAATACTTATCCTTTGAAAAATAATTTTTATGCAAGTATTTAATAAAGTAATTTTTTCCTTGCATAAAAATTCATTCATTGAGCTTTTAATTCTTCATTACTAAGGATTAATACATTTTACATTTTTACATGAATTTGAAAAATCTAAATCTAATATTTTCGATATTTGACCATTGAAGTTCTTTGTCTTCGAGTGATTTGACATAAATACTTGGCTCCTATCTCGATTTTTATTAATCGTCCAATGCGAGTCTTTTGGTAGTGATTTTTTTGTCTCTAATTTATCATTTTTGCAACTATAGCTATTAAGACTCGAATTCAATTATTAGAAATAAAAATAATTTTTTTGTTATAATCAAAACATGAAGTCAATCATTGATCAATAGGATACACAATTTCTCATGACACTGACTCTTTTGTGATTACTACATATGTCATCTAGATTACAAAATGTGATATATTGAAGGACAGAGTATATTGACTGTGTGAAAATGTTAAAAGTTCTCTAACTAGTACTACTACCTTCTACTTTTTTGAAATAGTTAGAAAATGAAATTCGTCAATTCTCAATAAAATTGAACTCTATCAATCGTTGTACATATAAATAATTTATTCACAAATTTCATGGAAAATCTTATATCTCCATTGGTTGAAATTTATGTTGTTTTTTAGTAGAGAAAGTGTTGCTAGATGTTAACTTGCTACTACTTTTTGCCTTTTTGTTTGTATTTAGAATTTCAGACAAATATAAATGTTATTTAACGTTTAATATTATTAGTTCTTGTTTAAACTTATATGCTAACTTTTTTAATTATATTACTATAATGTCGATAGATAAATTACGGATTAAAATCGAACCAAACTGCAAATAATGGTTTGGTTTGAAAAATAAAATAGTTTGATTTGGTTTAAAAAAAATTCAAACCGCGTGAAATTGTTTGAGTTTAAAATATGACACAAACTGTTCACCTCTACTTATAAGTAGTCAAACTAGCTTTAAGCCTAAAATCAATCAAAATACATTAGTAAAAAATTGTGGATTCTATGAAGTTTGTAAATAAAAAAAACGTTTAATGAGCTTACAAGCAATTATAAAAAATGGAAAACATGTACTAAAATGACTTATTTTTAAACCCAAATTGAAATAAACAACAGGCTTGTTCCATCCAACTTATCATAACTTATAAGATAATTTGATTAGATGAATTATGAATTTACCTCGTTATCTCAACAGTTACCATCAACCTTGTAATTCCAAGAAGAACCTGCATTATAGAAGATAAATCAGTTGTAAGGGTAACTTACATTTTTTCATGGAAGATTTGATTAAAAAAAATAAAAGATAAAAAGTTGGCTTGTTGCCTTAAATATTAAACTAAACATCCTACGGTTTTTTTTTTTTTTTTTAAATTCGACGCTTTCCAAAAGCTTATCCGTAAACTGAGTCCATACAAGCATATGTGCTAGTTTTACTTAAAAGTTATGAACACATTGCATTCAATATATGTGCTTATTTTATTTTATTTTTTTAAAAAGTGTGCTTGTTTTCAAATTACTTATTTAATTATAAGTTATTTTTTAAGCCCACCCAAACATGATCTAAATTTTTTATTAAATTATCACCCAAACAAGCTTCAATTCACATTTTTAAGCCCGTTTCAAGTTGGAAAGCAAAACGTAGCTTCATGAAAGCCATATGTCAAGTTAATCGAGATAAGGAACATATTGTTTAATTATAACTAAAAGTTGATAACAAATATTTTTTTATTTATGTTGGGACCAATATGCAATTTTTATTTTATTTTAATTCCTCACTGCATAATTTAAATAAAAAATAAAATTTTCTATAACAAAATAATCTCTTAAACGTGGTGGTTGAATATGTTATTAAGCATAAAATTTCGAGTTTGAATCTTTTTATCATCTATGTATGAAATTCTTGTATGTACTTGACTTTTGATGGAAAAAAAATCTAGGGTTCACGTTAAACGTTAAGCTTTTGTAAAACGTGTAACAATTATTTATTATGTTTAATTAATAGGGCTATTAATTATGCTTCAAAAGTCTAAAACGGGTTGATAGAAAATAGAGGTTTGTATTATTGTCTCCCGCATGGCGTGACCATAATTTGTGGAGGGAATTAATGAAATGCTTTTATGAAGAAACATATTTTTAATATTACTTGTTTGTTGATCTATAATGTTGATAGATATGCTCTATTTGGTGGGAATTAAAATTTAATTTTTTTATTAAAGACAAAGTCAATAATTAATTTTAGTAATATATTTTATGGAATTTATAACTTTTTAAGTATATATTTAATTAATTTTTATCAAAATTTACTAAAATATAATTTTAATATCCATCAAATAAGAGAATATATTTTTCATTCAATAAATGTGAATAAAGAAAAAAAATGGACGAATGAGTGTTAAATTAAACCCCTATTGTTGTAGATTAAAATCACATTAAAATTTCAAATCAAAGCTAACAATTAATTTTAATTAAATATATTGTATCTATGCAATGTTTTAAAATGCGTAACTTATAGCAATGCATTAAGGTCGAGCATCAAGCATTACAAGTATATGCGTGCCTATGCGAAGTATATACATAAATATGCATTTTTAAAATTTTAATATTATTTTTAATACTTTAAATAAATAAATAAAATAATACATTTTTGAACTTTATACATATTTTTTAATTTTTTAAAAATATATTTCTCAAAATCATAAATACTACAATTATTTGAACTTTATACATATTCTTCAATTTTTCAACAAAAACATATTGTTCAAACTCATAAATATTATAATTTCTTGGTAATCGATTTCTACAATTAGATTAGACACGAACATTGACTTAAAAAAATCCTAAATGTTGTTTGACTCTTTATCGGATTTCAATTCAATCTTATCTTCTTCATCAAAGTCAACTTTCATGTCATCTTATGCAAAGTCATCTTCGTCGCGCTCCCTTATTTTAACTCGAGAATTTCTATTTCCTTTTGTAGATGATAATATATCATTGCTAACTTCAGCCTTATCATCACAACTATCAACAATTCAAAACTGTACATTATTAGCATCACTTGCTAATAAAACTATAAGAAGACCGAAGAAGCAAGAAGTTTGAGCTCGGCGTAGATAGTTTGCAACTCTACGAAAAATTTGTTTTGATTTTTTATTTTCTAAACGTCAAAACCATATAGATCATTATATATAATTCATGAATTTGGGTGATTTGAGCTAATTTGATTTTTCTTTTTTGAGGTTATAAAAATGAGTTGAGTTTTAATAGGCTAATTTTGATATCATTTCTAACACATATATGGGTGCATTTTGGCGTTTAAGCGTGTATATGCAATCAACGAAATGACTTGACTGCGATATCACAAGCATATCCCATATACGAAGCGTTTCGAAAACACAACGAACGTATGTGCACATTTTAGAAAAAGTGCATCTATGTTAAACAACGAATAAATAAAGGATTAGCAGGAGAACTCATGCAAAATTAAATCATGAAAAAGTACGCGAGCAAAAGTGAATATTCATGGTACAGGAGCTCACAACCAAAAAGGTGAATTGTTTCCTTGTTTTGTCTCAATAAAAACCGCTTGTAAGGCACACGTAAAAAAAGCACAAAGCATGACTTAAAAGCCAATAAATGAAAGACAAGTAAGTTGGTGAATAAGCATGAACACACAATAGAATTAGTTAGAGACCTACCACTAAGTACACATTTCATTAATAAAAAAGACCTAATTGCTCCCCAAAATTTCAAAGAAAATCTATACATAGTCCAGTCACAAGAAGAGAGCATTCAAATTTGAGTATATCCCTCTCAAATAGTCATTCCTCTCTTGCTCCTTACTGAGCATCAAGTATAGAGAGATTAGGATGAGAAAGGCCTGGTTAGGTAAGATGAATTTTGTGGTCAATAAATTGACACTGCATGTAGAAAATCCAGAACAAAGCTAACTATGATCTTATGTAGAGTAGGGAGAGATCCCAAAGTGGCTTCTCATGCGCTAAAAATTGATCCTAAAATAAATCCTGAAACGCAAAGGAGTTGATAAATGAGTGCTAAAAAATATGAAGTATTCAAATGCAAAGTCGACAGGTTGGAAAACGATTTTTTTTTTTTTAATTTTTTTTTTTGCAAAGCCCAATACCCAATTTGGGTATGTAATCCAGTACTAGTTCCAAAAAGTAACGAAAATGGAGAACTTATCAAGATTTTACGAACTTAAACAATGCATGTTTCGAAGATATTTTTCCACAACTTATAATTGATCATGGTGGATACAACTGCAAAACACAAGCTTTTGGGTCAAATCTACATCTATGGATCGAGGAACACACTGCCTTTATTGTTACAAGATAATGTCATTCGAGTTAAAAAAATGTCGGTGCCACTTATCAAAGACTAGTAAACAAAATGTTCACGGATCAGATATGTAAAACAATAGAAGTATACATTGATGATATGCTTGTCAAAGCTCAAAGCTAAGAACCACTTCAAATATTTAGAGAAAGCCTTCAATGTACTACGAAAGTATAGAATGAAACTCAATCCATTAATATGTACTTTTGGAGTCACATCTGAAAAATTCTTGAGGTTCATGGTAAAACAGTTAGGTATTGAAGTGAATCCCGATAAAATTTAAGAACTTATCAAAATGCGATCTCCAACAAAATCGAAGGAAAGTAAAAAGCTCAACAAGAAGGGTCGCTGCCTTAAGCAGATTTGTCTCACGAGCAACATATAAATGCTCTTCTTTCTTTCAAGTGTTTGAAAGGGAAAAATGTTTGAATGGACTAATGAATGCGAGCAAGCCGTTCATGCGTTGGAGGAACACCTAAGGAAAGCTTCATTATTATCAAAGCCATTGAGTCGAGAAAAATTACTTCTATACTTAGTGGTTTCTAAAGTAACAATAAGCTTCGTCTTGTTAAAGGAGAAATGACAGCAATAGTTGCAAGTATATTAATTAAGTAAAGCCCTGCAAGGTGCGAAGGCTAGATATCCTGATGTGGAAAACATTGCCCTCACCTTAGTAGTAGTATCGTGAAAAATGTGACCTTATTTTTAGAGCTAGGGTATTAAGTGCTAACCACTTTTCCAATCAAACAAGTGTTATAAAAACCTGACACATCAGGAAGATTGATGAAATGACGATAAAATTTGGGCTGTTTAAAATATAAGCTATATAGGGCGATCCGCAATCAAAGCATAAGCGTTGACAGATTTCATTGTTGAGCTATCAAATATTCCTGTTCTCGAGATCTAGCTTAAGTAAGAAATATGGAAGTTATTTATAGACAGTCGTCAGGAAAAATTGATGCCATAGAAAGGATAATTTTCACAAGCCCGGGTAACATAATCTGAATTATACATTAAGGTTTGCATTTAAGGAAACTAATAATGTGGCCTAATATGAATACTTATTATCTGGTTTACGGTTGTCAAAGGAAATGCATGCCAGAAACATAGAAGTAAGAAGTGATTTGTAGTTAATGGTAAATCAAGTAAACGGAATGTTCGTGATCAAGGACAAAATGATGGCCGCGTATCTGACCGAGGTCATGAACTTGACATAATACTTCAGCAAATTCAAACTCTCACAAATTCCTAGAGAGGAAAATGAGTATACTGATGCGCTATCAAAACTAGCAAGTACAAAGGATATATATTTATTAAAAACTGTGCCTATGGAATTATCAGAACCATCGATTAGCTAGAAGAAGATAAAAAAGTCTGTGGATACAAAGAAAAGCCCTATGGATGTAGGAAATTATATCCTACCTAAGGGATGGAACGCTCCATGAGGATAAAAAGAGGCAAGACTACGAGTAAAAGTTGCTAGATACACACTACAGGACGACATCCTATTCAGACTAAGGATACACATGCCCCCTGTTTAGATGTATAAATGAAAATGAAGTAGTATATGTAATAAGAGAAATACATGAGGATATATGTAGAAATAATGCCAGTGGACATTTCCTAGAATAGAATGCCCTGAAATAAGGATATTATTAGGCCAAGAGAAGAATGGACACTATACGTTTCACCAAGAAATGTAAAAAGTGTCAAAAGTTTGCATTAGTACCATGTCAACCTATACAAGACCTGATTACCAGCAGTAGCCCTTGGCCTTTTACAAAGTGGGATATGGACTTTGTTAGACCATTGCCTAGGGAAATATTTAATATGCGATTCATGATCGTGACCATGGATTATTTCATTAAATGGGTGAAAGCAGAGCCCCTCACAGGCATCACTGAGTTCAATACTCGTAAGTTTATATGGAAAAATATTATCTGTCAATTTGTAGTACCAAATTTTATAGTATCAGATGATGGTAAAAAGTTTCAAGGAAAAAATTGAGAGCTATATGTAAAGAATTGGGAATTCGCAAATATTTCTCCACTCCATATTATCTCAAGATAACAGACATGTAGAAGCGGTAAACAAAACAATGAAAAATAGCTTAAAAAGAAAATTAGACACTGCAAAAGAATTATGGGATGAGGAATTATTGTAAATCTTGTGATCATATCACACCCCCATCTAAACAGTTGTAGGATAAACTCATTTCTCCTTAGCTATGGAATGGAGGCGATGGTTCCAATTGAAATTGGCCTAAGTTCAGCAAGGAAAATAGTTTACAACGAAAAGCAAAACGAAGAAACTATGAATACAAGCTTAGATCTCGTGGAGGAAAAGCGAAATGATTTCCAAATGAGTCTCGCCATATAACATGGGAAAATGGAAAGACGCTTTAATTCCAAGGCTTGTAGAAAAAGCTTTAAAGCAGGTGATTTGATTTTAAAGAAAGTTTTTATCGCGGACAAAGAAATAAGCGTCGATTTATTAGGCCCAAAATAGTGAGGACTATATACAATAGTTGAAATAATTGGGCTACGAATGTACAAGGTCGCATGTGAAAATAGCGAACCACTTAAACACGCTTGAAACGACATGTATTTTAGAAAGTATTATCAATAAAAAGTAGATCTGATAGATCCGACGAAGTTAAACTTAATTGTTAGGAAACTCTTAACTTAATATAATATCACGAAGTCTTTAGTCAATTCAAGCATAAAAAACAAGTGTAGGAAAAAAAAAAGGAACATTTTTATTGATGTAAATAAAGATTATAGAATTAGAGGAATACATTTGTATACAAACTAATCTGACACTAGATAATACATCTCATAGTTTTTCATAACTTCTGAAGTCACTTGAACTGTGAGGTATGTAAAGGCAGATCGAAAACATTTTAGTGGATTCAAGTTTGGTAAAATGGAATACGACCGTTTGATATCTTATGGTGCAAAAGCCTTTCGGTCCAAAAGCCTTTCATCCTTGAGTGGTTCTTCCCAGATGCATTTATGTGAAAAATGCAAAAAATATGGCAAATCTGTCAGCTTCTGAATCATCATCTGCCAACTTCCGAATAATTTCCACCAGCCTCCGAATCACAGTTATTTGTTAATAACCTGGCAAAAAGGAAGATATGTTGATCTTGAAGTTAGTTCAAATATATGATTTCTAAATAAGAGAACTAAGGACACATCAGGGATGTACAGTGGAATCAATAGGGATAATGAGAAATCATTAAAAATATTTTGAATGCTCCTTAGAAAGAATGCAAAATTCGTTGATTTTTCCAAAAAAATCAATAATCAAGAAGAGTTGGAGCACATTTTTGTTTTAAAGAAAAGACGACGGCTAAAGGCAATATATATATATATATATATATATATATGTATGTATGTGTGTGTGTGTGTTTTAAAACATGCATCCTAACCATTGACTCTCAACGGACTCAATATTAGCCATCGAAAAATGGAGTAATGTAAGCCCTAAAAAATGAAACGACATTAAAATAAACGATCTATAACAAGTGTTTATATCACACGCATTAAAACGTATGAATATTAAAAGGCAATTATCAAGGACACGTTTGCTTGCCAATCTTTTCACTGATTTTGACTATTCTTGGGTGATATTGTTTATGAGAGGTTGAGAAAATTAGAGTTTGTTAGTTTTTAGAGATACCCACCCAAAACCAGTATCATGTAATTTGGGTTGTATTTCTCAACCCACCAAATCTGTAGTTTTTAACCATGCTTTCAAATTTTCTTTCAATTTTTGCTTCTCTTAAACAATTGTTTCCAATCTACCCTAAAAAGATGAAGCTTGAATAAAAATAAAAGAAATTCTTCTCTCCAAACCTTTCAGAGCAATTTGCTTCGTTCAAACCTCACTCTATAAATCTTCCATTAGGTAATCTTCTATACTTGTTATTTTACGT
>CAIGRN010148389.1:0-23393 GCA_903798345.1 Fraxinus anomala
CACAATTGCCACCACATGAAGATCCAATGCTCGTAGCTGCAACCAGCATACCGTACCACCACATATAACACCAGTCACCACCGCCAAAACACCACCAGTCACCACCATAACACCCCACACTACCGCACAGCACCCACTACACACCGCACTCACCACTGTCGCCACCACACCTCACACAGCACCCACTATACACCACCTCACCCAACCATCAACATAGAACCGCACACCACCACGCCTTATCTTAACCGAACCCAACCACCACAAAGCACCATCGCACCCAACAACCGCATCAAAAATTTTTTTAAAAAAGAGGATTAATGGATCGTACCGTGAGCAGCGAAAATGAACAGTCGCGCACTGACTGACACTACAGCGGCGATGAACTACCGCTGCACTATGAACCGTTGTCGGCATCAGTCGACGCAACATCGCCCAGTTCACGTTCATCATCGCTGTGAACTGTCGCCCAGTTCGTCGCCGCTGGCATCGTCTGTGTAAACTCAAATTTGTGTTATCTGTGATTAATTGTGAACCTCCACTCCATCGACAACCATCGCCGCAAGGAGAAGAAGATGACGAGAGAGAGATGATGGTCAAAAATAGACAAGGGTTGTATGAGGATGACAGCTGAAAGAACCTCCACCTCAAATCCACCATGATCTCCACCTCCATCGCACCACCACTACCACCACTTCTACGGCTATCGTCCTTACCAAGCCATTTACAGCAATCACGACACATGATTTGCAAATTCAATGGATTGAGCGAGAGAGAGTGTGTGTGTGTGTGTTTTATATAAAGAAAGAATATTTCATGTAGAGAGAGAAAAAGAAGAGAAAGAGAGTGTGTGTGTGTGTGTGTGTGTGTGAGAGAGAGAGAGAGAAGAGAGAGAGAGAGAGTGTATGTGTGTGTGTGCGCATTTTCTGTAATGTGAATGAAGATTATTACGATATGGTGGGTGTGTGGGTGGGGTGGTTCAAATGTTTAGAAAGTAGTGGTAAGTGGTAGAGAGGTGTATTATTAAAAAATAATTATCTGATTTTTGAATAAAAATAATTGATGATTGATTTTGAAAT
The DNA here is from genome assembly GCA_903798345.1 of Fraxinus anomala. Taxonomy (NCBI): domain Eukaryota; kingdom Viridiplantae; phylum Streptophyta; class Magnoliopsida; order Lamiales; family Oleaceae; genus Fraxinus; species Fraxinus anomala. The sequence continues at coordinate 1,077 of CAIGRN010148389.1, forward strand.
TGATAATTGAAATGTAGGGTTTAAGGTAACTTTCTCTTTTATTTTAGAGTGAGCCCAATAAGACTGGCTTGGAAAAATGATTGTGAAGTGGGCTTGGTTTCCACTGTTGGATCAACAACGGATTTAAATGGAATCTGGTTGGAATAGGGCCTAATGGAAATTCTCAAGTAGGGATACATTTGAAATTTCACTACAAATAATTGTACTTTAAATGGGTCAATGTCTTTGTCGACTTGGAAGAAATGCAAATTAAAAAATTAGGAGCCTAATTGAGCCCACTTTTTCTATTAAAATGTATTTTAAAATAGTATTTTGATAAAAAAAAAATGTATAATTTAAAAATAAAATAAAAATTGAATTTACGTGTAATATTTTTTTATTAAAAAATATTTGATTGAAAATAAAAAAGAAAAAAAATATATTTTGAAAATAGTGGAAACCAAACAAGGACTACATTATCAACTATTTTAAAATTTGAAATAATTGAGAAATGAAACTTGAGGTGGATGATTTACTTCATGAATTTTGTAAGTCAATATGCTCGAGTTGTAAAAAATTAGATCGAGGATATTCGTTTAAGGTTCGATCTGTAGTCAAAATAAGATAGTAATACAAAGATATTATTAAAGAATATATCATGAAGATACTAATAAAACGAAGTTCAAGATTTGCATTCTCAACTCCGATAGGACGAGGGGTTAATGTACTTAGGAAGGATTGCTTATATTTGGCTTTTATTTTTTCAAAAACTTATTTTTAACTACACGTTCTCCTATAAGATAATTTTACACGTAAATAAAAAGAAATTCTCTATTTTTTAACTACACTTTCTTCAAAAAATCACTATTTAAGAAATAATTTTATCCCTAAAATGGGGCTCAAAGGCTTTTAATTATATAAACGAAGATATAGTACGAGAGATGGACAATGGATAAATGTTGCTTTAAAGTGGACATAGACATAAACTACCTTTCTTACAGTTTTATCGTCAGTTTTCGCGACTCTCTGTTCGGTTTGGATAAAATTAGATTTTTAGAGTCTATTTATTTACCATTTTATTGTAAGAATGGATTTTCGAATAGCATATTGATAAGAGAGTTTGTGATTAAGAAATAAAGAAAAAATTTGAATTTATGTGTAATATTATTTTTATTAAAATTATGAAATATATGGTTGAAAATAAATTTCTTTTGCACCCAAAAATATATGAACAAAAATTAACGGGGCTGGAAAACCCTCCTGAACCCCACTATCTTTTTCCCTCCAAAAGTTATTTCATGCACCGAGCCACGTGTTACCTTGTTATGCTGCCATGTCATCCAAGGTGGTGACCGTGGGCCCATATGATTGGCGTTGTATACAGGCCCCTGGAAGCAGGGCTCAGACCTTAAACCGCCCCGACCGTGACAAATAGTGGCATTCCCGTAAAATCCATTCTTTTTCAGGGGTAGATCAGTAATATAAAAGAAACCGGCGTTTCAGTTTGTTAGAGACAGCTGTTTTGAGGAAGAGAAAACAAGAAATAATACACACACTTCGGTTCGAAAACCTTAAACAAACTCTTCTGGTTTTTGAGGAAACCAGTAAAATGGAGGCCGTCGAGGTAAATTTTCACCACCCCATTTGATGAATTCCACCGCCTATAACCACAGTCTCTGCGGCGGTGCAGCTGCTTTTATATTTTAACCGATACCCGCTAACTACCTAACCGATTCCCTTACTCGTTTTACTTTTTTTTTTCTTCACTTTTTTTGAATGTTCAATTTTGATATAAAAATGGGGTTTGAATTTGATCTTTATTACGTTTTTTACTTCGATTCTCTGTGTCTTTTCGTGAATGTATGTTTTTCTTTGTGCGACAGTGTTGAAATTTCTTAACTTCTCGTTTTGGAGGAAATCAATAAATGGAGGCCGTCGAGGTAAATTTTCGCCGCCCCCCATATGATGAGTTCTGCCACCTATAAGCATCGTCTCTACGGCGCTGCAAGCAGTTTATTTTTCGAACAACCCACCAACTACCTAACTGATTCCCGATTTCTTAATAGTTGCATTTTTAACTTTTTTTTTTCCTTCTAGAGTTCGATCCTTGTATAAAAAATGGGGTTGGGTTTTGATCTTGTTTTGAGATTTATATTCAATTTCACTTCGGTTCTATGTTACTTTTTCTTTTTTCTTTTTTCTTTTAATGTATGTTTATGTTTGTGTGTCTGTGGTTTTGTTGAAGAATACTCACTTCTTTTTCTTGTAAGAAAGTTTGAATTTTGATTTTCTTTTCGGTATATAAAGTTAACTCTTAACCTATTATCTTGATTATTTTTGTATCTGCGCATCCATGGCGTTTTAAAATTCCCCAAAAATTTTGAGGTTTTCAGAAGATGATGGTCTTTTTTTTTTCTTTTTTAAACTTTGATTTAGGATTTATAGTATCTTTGGCGGTGGCAGGTTTTTTATTATTCATTTACTGCTTTTAATGTTGATGTCTAAAATGTGGGGCTGGATTTTGATATTTTTCAAACATTGCTTGGATCTTAACTGTCTTGGTTGTTTCTTGTTTATACATTTAAATGTGCACAAATTTCCGAATGCAATTTTTTTTTGATGTTTTTCTCTGTTGGGGTGCAGAGATTGACAGCGTTGAAGAAGGCATATGCAGATATAATGTTGAACACCACGAAGGAGGCAGCAGCCAGGATTATGGCATCGGAAAGTAAGGCAGCTCGGTATGAGCATGAGCTGAAGGTTGCAAAAGAGGAAGGGCTGCGAATGCTACTGCGCCTTAAACAAATGATGGATTCTAAGGTGAATAAATGGATAAATTTCTGTCTCTTTGCCTTGTTCTTTTTTTTTGTTCTGAGGGTGGGTCATTAAGGAAAAGAAGAAAGAGCGGATAAGAGTGGGATTGTACCCTAATTTGAGTTTGAATATTTAACTTTGATGATTTTACTGAATAAATGTGCTTGATTGGATTTTGCATTGGTCGAATGTCATCTCTTGTTTTTGGTTCCTTAGTGTGGGTTCTGTTTTTGGTATTACTTTCTTTCGTGTTCATTTGTTTGGTTTAATATGAAAAAGAATTCTATTGTTGGCTTGGAATTTTGTTCTTTGTGAACTAGTGAACGTAAGCACTCTTAATAATCATACATTGGTATTTTTGTTTCTGTTCTCTTGTGGGGTGGATTGCCCTCAGCCTATGATGACATGATAGGAATGCTGAAAAGTTTGTTATCTGTTTACTTTATTTGTTGTCTTGACTGGTAGCGGCAACATGTCCAATTATAATATTTCTTCTTTAGTATAACAAGATTTTGAAATGGTGTTATGTGCTTGGCGGGAAATATTTATTATCCTTTAGGCACCGAAAGAACTGCTGTTACACTTTTGTTTCTGGCGATCATATTGAACTGCCAAATGGCATGATGCTGCTATGAATCTGCATGGACCAAGTGTCTTTTTGGTATGTTGTTTTGACCGTTATTCATCTAGCACCACCTTTTGTGGAACTGATTTTTGGATGTAACGGTAAACTAATCATACCAAACTACCAAGTGAAACCGCTACAAATTTACATGGACCACTTGTTTTTTGGTACATTGTTGACCGTTATTCATCTGCACCTTTTGTGGAACTGTTTGGTGAAGTAATGGTTAATTAATCATTGCATTTATCCTTATCCATAATGTTTTAGGTGATCATAATTGTTTCTCGTCTATTTAGTATATTATAATATAATATGCTTATATTGGAAGCTATTTAGCTAGATGTAATATAAGAATGGGACTGCTATTAATTATTCATTATTAATTCCTTAATAAGGTTAGTTTGAATAGGTTCGGCTTCTCTCTCTCTCTTTTTTTTTTTTTTGTTTAATTTAGCAGCAACAAAAGTTTTCATATGGAAGTTACTTTAAGACATAATTCTACTCTTTATCTGGTGCAAAAACCAGACATTATGGTTTAGTAATATGTTATGTTAAAACATTTTTGTATTAGTTCTATACATATTATTAACTTCCTTAATCAGTAAGTTGCACCTTGAACATCTTTGGTCTATTGTCATCATTTACATTTTTCTTGTGGCATAAAGGCATGAATAATTAATTTTAATGAACTCAGGTTCTTGGATTGAAGAACTTCCATAAACCAAGGAGCTAATGTCAATTATTAAAGAAGATAACTGTGGCTCTCGTTAATATTGAATGTGAATATCTCGAGATGAAGAAGCAATTTTTTGAACTTCAAATTATGAACTTGGAGCATGTTTGGCTACGCTCAAAAGTTTACATACAAGTAAATAAATAAGTTTTAAAACAAATAATTTTTCCGAAATAAGTAAATTACTTATTTTGATAGCAAGGTAAGAGTTATTTTTTAAATAACTTTTTTAACTTAGGATTAAGAAAAAAGTAACATATCCAAAATTGTTTACAAACGAGCTTGCAAAATATGTGACAAAAGTTTCCAGAATTCATTCATTCTTCCTGATCCTAATTGCTCTTTATGTAGGTTCCTTTTTTGGTTATCATGGGGATTGCATATTCCAAATATGGGCTTTAATTTTAATCCTGTACTATTTCCTTCTATTGATGAAGCTCGTGATAGTTAGAATATGTACCTGTACTTCATGTTCCTCATAGATCCCTAAAATTAGTGAACTAAGCAGATTTAACCTTTGAATTATTTTGTCACCCCTTGTAAGGAGACAAGTTGACTGCAAAGTTGAACTTTGTTTGGTTTCTCTATACACCACACACTCACATACACATATTGATCTATCCTAATGTATCTTTTCAATTAATGTGTTGACATATGACCGAACTATAGCTAAAGGAAGCAGAAGCAGCATCTTTGAATCAGCAGAAGAAGATTGAAGAAGTTGAAGCTCAGCTCCAGGAAGCAGAGGATATTGTCAAAGATCTCAGAGAAGAGTTGAGAGAAATGCAGGCTGAACTGGAGCGGGTGAAAAACAAAAACATGCTGCTAGTAGATGAACCCAATTATGCTCGTCCAAGAGAAATACTAGACCAAAATAGAATTTTTTCTGCTCAATCAGTTGCATTTGTTGAACCAAGTTTACATAATGAATCCTCTGGAGCTTCTGATGTTAGAATTCTACATCCTTACCAGAGACACGAGGTTCAGAAGTGCTACAACAAGACAGTTAGTATGAACAATTCTTGTATTGGAAGTCCAGATTTGCCTTCTATAATACTGAGAAGTAAAGAGTCTGGATTGTTCCGAAAGGGTTGCACATACAGAATTCGTGCATGTGAAAGGAATCTGTGGGATAGAGAATCATATCATTCTGGGAAACATGATAAAGTGAAGAATACAAGTGTCAAAGGGCGTGAAGAGCGTACAGATACCTTTAAAGATCCAGCTCGTGGGACTAAAGTTTTAAGTGATCGCGAGACAAATCTACTAGCGGGTGTCAAGCTTACCAGAACTGAATCTTTTGTTTGGAAAAGGAAAAGAGCTATTAGGCGAAGGAAATATACAACACCCCCATATGGGGAACAATCTGATATGCAACTGAAACCTATTCAGGTACTTGATGCTAATTCGGGTGAGAATCTTTCCAATATGGCCCCAAGATGGTTCCTGCATAAACCTCAACCAGGAATTCAGCCAGGGTGCTCAGAATCTTCTGAGAAGGAAGCAGTTCTTGTGGACTGTGATACTCAAGTGGGAATGTGCCAGGATGAAGCATTGATTGAGAATTTGCTGCTTTTGAGACAGGAAACTGAACCTGCAGAGAGTTCAGGGACCCCATATCATAAACTGGATGCTGAAAATTTGCTAGTGAATGATTTAGGGTCAAAATCTTCTGATATTACTAGTGGGTATCCTGATCAAGCTAGAAGGGAAAGAGTTATTAAGTACACATTTCAGAGGAAGCGGAAGAGACAGAATTCAACTGGAGCTGATGTGAATGTGTCTATTGAAACTGATAATTTGGAAAGACAATCAGGGAATAAACAAAATGGTGATCAGGACCTAGATCTGCAGAAGCCAAGCTTGGAAACCGAATCATTTGAAGACGATCTGCCATTAGCTCAAGTTGCTCGTCAGGTTGGAAGTCTTGTCCTCGTGTGTGTGGTTTTGTGCATGCATATGCCTGTGTATATATACAATCACTATTGCTTGGATAAAATTGCTGCATGTTGGCATGCGTGAATTCCTTATTCCACTCTTTTTTTGATTCTTGCTACAAGCACCGACACGCTGTCGGAGCTAGATCATCAGTGCCCGTGTCGTATTGGGTGCCAACACGTGCTGACACACTCGGACATGTGTTGAACAGATTGTGTGTGCCCTTTTCTTTTAAGAACCAGGTGTGTTGCCAACAAGGCACCCTGCACCGACAAGGCAAATCCAAATAATCGAAACTAACCTGAAATGAAATAGTGATTCCTAAAGCATTAGCCAATGGCACAATCGTGATGGGTCCTGGTCCAGCACCGACACGCTGTCGGAGCTAGATCATCAGTGCCCGTGTCGTATTGGGTGCCAACACGTGCTGACACACTCGGACATGTGTTGAACAGATTGTGTGTGCCCTTTTCTTTTAAGAACCAGGTGTGTTGCCAACAAGGCACCTTGCACCGACAAGGCAAATCCAAATAATCGAAACTAACCTGAAATGAAATAGTGATTCCTAAAGCATTAGCCAATGGCACAATCGTGATGGGTCCTGGTCCATGACTATGGAAGAGGAGAAGGGGCTGGGTTGGATGAGGAGATGGCACTGGCTGCCAGACAAGAATGAAACCTAAAAACTTAAAGCTGAAATAAGTAAAGAGGTGGCCGCTGGCTAGGAAAGAAGAAAAATGTGTAAAAGAGGACTGATAAATGCATGGTTGGGAGGGGAAATATGTGGGTGGGACTGGGAAATGAGATGTGAGGGGAAACGTGTGAGCAAGCTATATGATATATATATATATATTATTTATTTTTTTTATTTTTATATTTTGTTTTGGTCATTCTTATTCTTATTCAACCCAAAAATGAGTATAACCAGCTTAAATAAAAAGTTAAGAACAAAAAATATATTAATTTTGTATTAAACTAGTCAACATTTCCTCGACGTGTCCATGTCCTACTTTTTTGAAGAACCACACATCTGCATGTCATGTCGCGTTGTGCCTATGTCGTGTTTCAGTGCATGTACCTGCCTCTTAGCTTAGTTGTAGGTTGCCATTTCTCCACCAAATTTGGTTAATGACTATGTATTTCAATTCATGGTGGCATGCAATAGTAAGATTTTGGATATATTTTCCTGTGTAATGCAATACTACTTAGGAATGGAAAAATAGAAAACTTATACCAAGTTTGACTTGAAATTGCAATTTTAGTGCTAGACTGTTTCTAACTCCATAAGCTAAGTTTCAGAATAAACAGAACAACCTATTTGTTGCCATAACAGTTGCTATTGGGGCTTGCAAATATTTTTATTGGTTAAACATAGATTTATTTGGATAAAAGGGTTGCTTTTTTACTTTTTGACCATTACTAAAATATAGATTGTGAAAGTGAAATTTACTAGAATATAGATTCTGAAAGCAATTAAAGTCTTAGCCCACAATGAAAATAGGAAAATCTTTCTGTCCCATAAACCACAAGTGTTAGAAGTCAGGTCCCCACCAAACCTAGCATTTCTAGGCATCCAAAAATTGACAATTTAATGCCTGTAAAAGCCAAATGCAACAAAACCTTGTCATCTATCGTAATGCAAAACCAGTTTGGTAAGAAGCATTTCAGCTAAATATTTGTTGCATACAAAATTTTACTAAAATTGCAAATGGCCTCATCCCACATCTCTTGAGCAGAGAAAGAAAGGTATGATGACTCTTTCCACCATATTTTCCATCCCTTTTGGAATAAAATCTAATTTCCCTCTCTTTGTTTTGTGTATGATGAATGGGAAATAGGATAGAAAATCCTTTTCTGGCACTTTCATAAAGAAATGTCATTATGAGATGCAACATTTATACAGTATGAGTGTGGAATATATTATGTACATTACATTCCTTGTCCCTCAACTCGAGTTATTGAGGCGACTGAACGAACAGAAAGCGGGGAAGCGGCTACTTAAGACCCTAAAACATAACCAAAATATGGAAAACCTGTTTCCTCCATCAAGATTACTTCAACCTTATTTCCCATCCAAATTTTCTCTCGGACCAAAATCACCCAAATAACAATGCAAAATTGGAAGAAGTTATACTATAGTTCTCACGAGTTGCATCTTTGTCATCTAAGAGAAGAAGGATGAAACGAGTTGAGTAATCAAATAATGGAGGTGCTAAGTGCAAGCAGAACTAAGCATTTTGGGGAGATCTCCTCATGCTTTTAGGAATGTAGATATTCACATTTTGAATCTGAAAATTTAGGAAAATATCTGGAAAATCTTTAATATGGTCCATGTACTAAAACAGAATGATAGATTGCTCTTAAGAGGATAGAGTGAATTATGAGTAATGTGGACTCAGGGAAAAAAAGGACCGCAAGTAACATGTCTTGAGCTAATTAATAAATTGTTGATAAATTTAGTTTCATGGAGGACGTGTCCTGCTTGGTGGAGGATTTAGTCTCCTGCATGAAACTTCAGTAGCTATGTTTTGTCAAGCCAGTTAGTAACGGGCTCTCTGTTGATCTTTCAATATTAATCTTTCAAATATATTTATAAGCATTTTTCTTTCTTTCTTTCTTTATTTATATATTTATTTTGTGGGCTTGTCAACGAGATAGGAGTATGTGCAATAGTTTGGGTTCTCTAAGAAAGAAATAAAGGTTGGATGCAATTGAAGCAAATCCATGGTGAAGATTCCAGTTGTTTTCATTTTGCATCTTTCCTTTTTAAGTAGTGAATCATTGATGCTTCTGCGAATGGCATTTGGTCGATAATATGGTGAATTGGCATTTGAGTGAATTATTTGCGTTATGTGGTGTCTCGATAAACATACTTGTGCTTTTTGTCTCATGTTCTTCAGTTTCGTGTTTTTATATGACAGCTTTTATCTTTGTCTAAGAAGAAGTGGTGGTTGTAAATGCTGTATTTCATCCTTTCATGAAGAATTCTGGAATAGAGGGAAGGCGAATAATAAATTTTTCAGGGATCTAGGCGTGAAGATGCAGACCATCCATGAAGCTGACAGCTGCTATTTAAGAGAGAGTTGTAGTTCTAATATTTAAATCCCCATAAAGTATTACCATTACCTGTAGTTTCCAGTGTCTTAATTCATAGTACCTTAAAACGTTGAAGAGTTTCAATTTTTTGTTGAAGAGATATTTTCCATTTTACAAAATGGAATGTAAATTATTGCTAGTCTTTCTCCTGTCTTTCCATTTCTGGTGAATCATCTCTAAAAATTTTGTGAAACTTCAATTATATTTTCTAATATATCAAATAACTTAAATACAGGTACAGTTGGTAGGCAATGCAGGTTGGTTGTTTTAGTCGAACGATGATATATGTCATAATTCTCGACCTAATAACGTTAGTAACAAGTGTTGTCCAACTGGCTGCTCACCAGGTAACATAACATATGCACAAATATGTAACATAGATACCAACAAAAAAAATTCTCCAATTTTCGTTCTTGATGACAATGAAACTCTATAAGTTGGATGATTTGCAAAATGCTGAACCAAAATATTCCAAATTACAGTAGCAAAAGTTATTCTAAAATGCAAATTAAATGTCATGTCCCTAATTATTATTGAATCCTAGCTTCATTGAAATCCGGGATGGCCAAAACCAGACCAGCAATCAGGAAGAGCATAGTTATTTTGGTCAGTTACAACAGATGTCGGGACCAATAGTACATGCAATCATTTAAATTGAAACATCAGCAGCATGAGATGGCAGTAAATTCACTTCTCATAATATAAAAGCAGTGACAAGCTGATGAGGCCATGAAGGGAGTAGAAGACGTCCAACAAAGTCATCATCTCTAATATAATTCAATATCTATGCTATATAGAATAGCAGTTATAAGTGTTTGTATGTCATTGTTGCTGTACTGTATAAAATTCAGTAATAAGGGAGCAGTTTATCCGTTGGTAGAGAGTGCTCTATTTCAATCTCCTCGTGATTACACAAAGAAAAATCAAAGTGCACACTACAAATTCAAGGATAAAGCCATTTGTCCCGACTCAATGACCAGAACATAAAACAGGCGCCCCCTATTGGAGGGGGGGTTGCTAATAGGGGGGCACTTGTTTTATGTCCCGATCATTGAGCGGGGACATAAAGCATGGTCCCAAATTCAATATAAACAATACAAAACATAAATGACATAAAAATGAATTTACTATTAAAACCTTTTCAAAGATGGCCAATACTTCTTTTGTCGCACTTTTCTCCCTCTCTGAGACAACAGAAAACTTATCATCAGATTGCAACTATAAATAACATGAAAAAATGTAACAAAAAATTTCAATGTTCATGACATAATTTGGTAGAAGGGATCAGATCATAATCCATAAATGCCTAAACTATATTTTAGTAGAAAAACATATTTCATTCGAAATTCTAACCTTCTTAGATAAAGAAAATGAACTTTGATCTGTGTATCAAAACTGTCACTCAGCTTCCATATGTTTTCAATTAGTCACTTTACGTTAAAAAATAATTTCTAACGGTCATCATTTTGAGAATAGTTAAATTAACTTAGAACCTTGTGTGACAGAGGACATTGCTGATCTAGAGCTTCGTCAGTTGTCAAGATTAATTTTTCATGAAACTGTCTGAGGTTGTCGTGAGATTCGAATTTAGCCCACTGTTTGACTCTCTTTATTTCAAAATTCTTTATTTTTCATACTCATTTTCAACCACACATACATACATACAATAAAATATTTTTTACGTAAATTCAAAACTTCCCTCTACTTTTTAATCATGCATTCTCCAAAAAATTTCTATTCAAAACATTATTTTTCTTCAATTTCTCTTTATAACGACCATCAAGCAAGGGCTTAATTCTTTTTCAAACTCAACAGATGTATATACACTAAACTTCCTACACATAAACGGTAGTTTGGATCAATGCTATAAAATTTACTAATAATCCAACGACAGTCATTTGTCAAGATTAAAACGTCGCCCATCATTAGTCAAGATTAATTTTTCACAAGACTGTCATATCAATATGAGACTATCAAGTGATTCGATTTTAATTCTTTTTCAAACTCAACATGCATTTTATCTACGGTGAATCTCCTACACATAAACGGTAGTGTAGATCAATTCTATAAGCATTGCTAATAATCTAATGTTGATGCCATCAGAAATGTGTAGTTGCTTTGCTTTCAAAAACAAAACCGAGACTCGCTACAGCGTTCCAAAAATCGATTTTTTTAACAATAGTGTGCCAAGACAAAGGCTAAATGTATGGAACACTACAAAATAAAGGTTTATTAACACAAAACGTCCATACGTTTTAATTTTTTTGCATTTTCACCCTTATTTCCACGTTTCATTGTAAAAATACTCATTTTCATCTAATTTCTCAATAAAAATATATGAATGACGAATATACCCTCCTATTTAAATAAAACAAAAAGAAAAATAAAGAACTAATTGCAACCATACTCCCAAACATTTTTAAAAAGTACAAATGAATCTCAAATAAATTATTTTAAAAAAAAAATTCTCTCTCTCTCTCTCTCTCCCCCCCTCCTCCACCACCATTGGTGACTTGGGGACTTGGCAACTCAATGGAGTCGCCACCTTCAACCACCTCAAACTCCACCCCTACCGTCGCCTAGACCTCCAAACACCACCACCACCGGATACACCTCCATCCCACCATCACATCCTGCCCACCTGTTTGGCCACACACGACCACAAACGGCCGACATCGCTGCCCAAAAACCCCAACTCAAGGACCAAAACCAAGGCATCAACATTCTTTTCGGCAACATCCATTCCATTAGCCACCAACCGGTAACATCTACTCCCCAAGGCGCTCCCATTCATGGTGCTATAACATCAAACCAGGTTATCAATCAAAATTTGTTGCCTCGAAAATTGAGCCCTAACTCTCCAAAATTAACGATCCAAAATTTGAAAAGATGAATCTAATGTGTCGAGTTTTGATGAAATCCATCCGTCTAATTCAAATAGCGCATCAAAACAAAGGTCTCGCGTCAATCGTCCGGAGTTCGTCTTAGTTTTTCTCTACCAAAGCTGACGAGGCAAGCAAGGGTTAGGCAGAATCCATTTCTTCAAACCCCATCTTCGGGTTTTGTTTATGGGAGACTAAGTAGCATCACAAAGAAGTACAGGATACATTGAAACTCTAATGCCTCAGAATTTTTCAAACTTCAATTTTTTGGAAATTGTTTATCGTTTTGGAGTGGGAGAGAGAGAGAAGAAAAATATTTTTTTTTAAATTTTTAATAATTTATTTGAGATTTATTCGCAATTTTAAAAAGGTTTTGGAGTATGGTTGCAATTAATTTTTTTTATTATTATTTTATTTAAATATGATGGTATATTAGTCAATTCATATATTTTTATTAAGAAATTGAATAAAATTTGATGAAAATGACATTTTTCCACAATTGAAAATAAAAGTGAAAGTGTAAAAATTTGAAATATAGAAACGTTTTGCAATCTAAAAGTCAAAACGTAGAGGTTCAAAATAAATGTTGAATAGTACTCGGCGTAAATAACCTAGAACTTAAGGACAAAATTGTCCGATGGGTGAAATTAAAATCTCTCCTCCTGTGTTGCAAAATGTGGAAAAGATTTAAAAATGGTTCAAGTAAAACAGAGGAGTCTACATTCTCATTCGATGATTTCTAATTCGATCCCTAATGCTTCAATGCACATGTCTTCCTCTAATACCAAGTTTTATGCCAAAAAAATGGGGTAATTATTTTGTTTTCTTGATTTTTTTTAATAAATCAATGCATGCAATTTATCTGCACGTGTTTGGACATTTTGCTTTCAATTATTCACCGTGTGAATTTGAAAATTTTTATTTATAAAATGAAAAACTGGAATGTATTAGCGGCTTTATTTGCCATTTCCTGTTATTTGTACTTTTTCTGTGAATTATTGATTATGGGAATTTTGAATTTTATTTTAAAAGAAACTTGGAATATATTCAAGAAATTTCGGTTATTTTCTGATTCAACTTGACTGGATGAATATAAATCATTTTTAAATTTGTTGAAAACATTTACAACTTTTTGTTGCTAAGTTTTGTCTTTTAAGTTATAGATATGTCATTTCATACTTGTATTTTTTAAACTTAAAATGTAGCGAGTTGCTGTCTAATTTGTTGAAAACATTTACAACTTTTTGTTGCTAAGTTGACTGCAGCAGATGTCACCTGGATACAAATTGCTTGCTGTAAACTGTAAATATAGCTGATTGCTTGAGATTTTGTTGAATTAACTGTAGTCCGATTACCAGATATAATGTTCCTTGATACAGGTCCATCTGGAGTGTTGTTTAGTTATTCAGAACCTAACTGCCACATCATTCGAAATCTGTCAATAGCTGTGGGGTAATCACTGTTATATATGTCTTGTTTCTAATTAACTTCTAGACTTTGGCGTTCATCTTTTTGGTTCTGGCAGGCCTTCTGTTCAGAGTGTATGCCTATCCTTTGTTGAGCATCTTTTTCTTTTACAGTAGACTGGTTTTGTATTTTGCTTCCATCACATCATAGACTGTCCAAATTCTTTTTACGAGGTTTTATGATATATGATAATCACGTAATTAGAATACACAAGTCGTTTGTACATTTCCTCGAGCCTTCTTTTAGGTCTCGCACACCCCTGTTGATTTCATATGAATGAGAAACATTTAACATGCAAGTACCGAGTACATGTGAACTTTTGAATGGCAATCTGTTCTGTGAATGTTGTTTCAGCGGATAGAGCCGAGATTTCCCGTTTTTAGACAAGTAGTAGCAACTGTTACCCGGTGTCTTAACAACGTTATAGAATTTTAGTTTTTCTTTAATGTTTACGAGTTAAAATGTTCGTCTAAATGGGTCATTGACAGAGCCACGTGAAGACAAGATTGTATCTCTACGGTTTTGTAGCAAGTACTACAGGTGCTACTAAGTTCGTACGTCTTTCTAGTCATGTTTAGTACATTGAATTGAATTATGACAACAGCAACAGGTTACACGTTTTTTCTTTAATCTTGTCCGTTTCAGTAGACCAACAAGTTTCCCTCTTTTACTTGGTCAATGAGATGACACAAACTCGCTTGGCATAGAATTGAAAGAAAGACACGTTTATTCCTGGAATCATCAATACATTGGTGATGTTCATCTACACCGAGAATTCTCACCTAAAAGGTGAGATTATGAATCAGCAAATACAAAGACTAATCAATTACCTAAGTAGCTAGCAATACAAGATCCTGATTTATGTTGAACAGGAAGTGCTCTCCACCACTTGGTAAAAGTAGATTCATCCAAGAGTACATCTTTGCCCAGAATTTCATCTCGAATCCATGCATATGCATGGCCTTCTAACTCCAAAACTTTGTCCTTTACTTCTGAATATGGTTTAGTTCTCAACTCCTCGACCTCGGCCCAGAAAGTAGATTCCGAGCTTGATCCAACAGACATCCTTTCCGCGTGCTCCCTCCATCTTTGCATAATTCTGTAACGAGTCGGTCGAGCCTTAATCATGTAAGGTCCCGTATCTTCATTCTTCAAGTGTCTATAATAGTTAGATATGTCCAAAGGCTCTACCAGTCTACGATACATGGTTCCAAGTTTTATCCACTCTTTCCGGCCCTCGAATCCATCTGGAAGTTCGCACCTTTTGATCATTTCCTTAATCTCATCCCATATCCCTGCTAGCTCCAACCTTTTGACGTTAGCATTGAAGTCATTTGCATCTTTCTGGTTTTTGAAGGCATCATAGTAACCAATCTTGCGAATCTCACAGTTTGTCTGATATTCCTGTATCCTCCTTTGTCCATCCCGAATGGTATCTATATTAGAATCAACCTTTTTCTGATTTTCCAGCTTTTGCTTCTCTAACTCGCCAGCAGCTCGCATACACAGTCGAGCTCTTGTGCTCTGGCAATTCAACACAAAGGTTCTTAAACATTCATAATAAAATGATCTAGAAAATCATGGAGCGATAGATTTCTTACCAAGCCTAAATCATTCAGGGCTGAGTTCACTGTGGCTGCTGCATCATTTGTGCCGGCATCTGAAGACAAGGGTACGTCCATGAGAACTTTTATATGGACCACATTTTGCATGTTTAGGCTTTCTTGCAATTCACTTTCATAGATCAAATGTTCTTTAAAGATTCCACAGAGAAATTCCGAATTTTCTTCTCCAGGACTCAACTGAAGACAGTAGAATAACATCTGCAGAACAGCATCCGGGTTATCAAGAACAACCAACTTTCCATTTCCACTGCAGAAAATATAGGTCCCAAAAGGTCTATATGGGCTGAGTTCAATGAAGCTAGATACAGTTTCTAGTAACAAATTTGTGCATCCCATGAGCTTACATGCGGCGTGGCTTGCAACAGAGGAAGCATTTCTCATGACAGACAAGAAGAAAGCTGATGCAGCATCAATTTTGGTGATAAACGCGTGCTGAAAATACTGGGACTTTGAAGTTGTAAGCTCATGCATTAGCTTCAATCCTTGTTCAGTCGAGGAGACGGGAGCTAGCATTATTCGAGGGACAATGTCGTGCCTTGTCACAAAATTAATGAAATAGCACATCCAGTTTTCTCGTCTGAGAGCATGAGAAAAAATCCGATTGCCAACGAGGGGGGATCCAAAAGTCACACAGTGAGGATGAATCTGATAAGCATTCGGTCTAATATATTTCTCTAAGAACCAAATGGCTGCAAGAATTGCCACTGGACCACCTGAGGAATGCCCTGTAAATACTATATGCTTTTGGTCTGATACTGCTTTCTCCACCTGAAATCCAGTTCAAGTTTAGTCCATCTTCAACCTCCAAGATAATCACTTATTTAGATGTTTTTTTATACAGGAACGTAGATGAAAGATTAAAATGATCCATAGCAGATCTGTGTGTTTCCATAGCTCGTGAAATCATATTTTTTGCCTTACATTTCTTGAAGAATTCGAATTGTTACCTATAAACTTAGGGAATGCCAAGTGAAGTTGCTCAAACTGATATTTGTACTGCATTGAAATGTACACTCATTTTTGGTATGCATTCAGTATAACGAGGGTTTTAAAATGTACACATGAATTTCCTTAAAAAACATATTCTGTAGTAATCTACCTATGATATACGCGTTTAAACTCAGCCCGAGCATTAAACTCCAAACGGTCAAGATCAAGGGGTTCGATCAATTATATTCATACAAGATCGCATAATTTATGTCAAGACTATGTAGCTCCTTAACAAGAAAGCCAACCAACAAATCCGGTGGGCCCATTTTCACTTCATCTGGTTCTTGGTTGACCATAGATTTCGTCCTGGTTTCTAACCAGCAATATTTGACATATAAAATAGACAAGATAAAGCCCTTTTATCCAAAAGAGAAAAAGCATGAATATTTGGCAAATAAGCTGATGTAGATGAAAAGATACCTCAATTGCAAGTGATGATTTGCTCAAAAGTTGTTCAAATCTTGTGCTAAATGCTTCATTTACTAGGGCTACTTCATCATTCCCAAGACTTCTTAGAGATGGAAACTTGGAAAGATCAACCTTAGTTTCTCCAAAAGGCTTTCGACTATACCAATGATCAACCAACCAGGATCCAGGAAAGGCAAAAACAGCATCTGTGGAACCCCTAGTTTTGTCATGAATATAAGGCTTCCCAGGGGACTTTTCATGGGCTTTCATGGCTAATCTACAAGATTTGAGTATAAGCTCTTCTCTCAAACCTGTTATCTCCCCAACCCTCTCTCCCATCATATTGGGTACTGTTTGACAGAAGAAAGATTTTCTTGAAACTGGGATGGAGAAACTAAATGGCCAAAATGGATGTAGGATCCCTTTTTGAAGTGTAAAACACTGGTGGTCACTCGATTTCTAACAATATTTCAGATTGGTTACTAATTTTTTTTTATTTTAAAGTCGTTAAAATTAAACATTTGTTACAATTGAATCGTTTCGGGATTTCGTCGATGTGTGTATGTTTACGTCGCAATCTATTCAGCAAATAGCTAGACTACCACATTGTTTTCTTTTAGTCAAATTAATAAATATGGTTGGAATGATTAAATTGAAACAAAATTTAAGTTTAATGACTAATTTGAAATAAAATAAAATTTTAATGACCGATGAGAAATTTGGTTAAAGGTTTAGTGACCACAAGTGAATTTGACTTTTGCGTAGGAGACTCTTAGTTGACTTGGAATGAAGGGAAACTGGAAATTATTGGAGGGCGGCGAAGTTCGAAATGGGCCAACATTTCAACGCATTCGACCCGCAAGAATACTGGGCCTATACATCAACTGTTGGATCAATTGGCCCAATATATTTGTGCCCCATTTTATTTTTTATTTTCAGTGAAAATGCATTTTGAAATAATATTTTGACAAATAACGTGTTATTAAAATATAACAATTTTTTTTTATTTACATATAATATTATTTTATTGAAAATTTGATTAAAAATAAGAGGAAAAAATGAATTTTAAAAATAATAAGATCAAACCCGAGCTTAATTTTCATTTTCATTTCGGAAAATTAACATCGTAAATGGGGACACGTATCAGTTTATAACGTTTTCTTGTATGAAGTACTATTTTTGGCAGGTCTGGCACCAAGGTTAACCTTATAAATGAGACACAACTTTCATATAAATCCTTTTTACAGTTCTCCACATAAATAAGCCACTATTTGGGTTTGAATAGTAATTTTTTTAAAAATATATGATTAAAATTTTTTTTAAAAAGATTAAATTTACGTGGAAATTATTTTATTATATGGATGTGATTAAAAATGAATATAAGAATTAATGGATTTTATTTTGAAGAGCGACATAAGGCTAAATCAAATGTGACACAAAAAAACTGGTATATCAACTCTTGTCGAGAAACAAACTCGATATATTTTTCTTCTGTTTTCGACTGTCTCTGAGAAAGGCAAGATGTATAAACACAGAAAAACCTACATATTACATCAATTCACTTGCTTTTCTCAAACTCCGCAAAAATTTAGGAAATTTACTCAGATGAAGCACAAACAAAAGAACTCAATCATGTATATACCAAAAATATAACTATGAACATCGTTTCCAATCAACAATTTTTCACCCTGATTGTCCTCATGTAAGCATATAAAATTTAAGCCATAATCCCAGAAACAGTCGCAGGAGTCATCACCGCTAATTCATCAGGTATGGCTAGGAAACGGAAAATACATGTCATGGTTAAAACTACGGCAAGTTAGACCGTATTCTACAATCTTATGCGCTTCAGACAAGACTGTTGTGATGGTGCTGATGCAGATTTTAATGGAGTGAGATCACGAGCAAGAGAGGATGTCGGCAATAAATCTTGCAGTTTTCTCTTCCGGGATACTTTCTTTTCATCGTTCTCGTCCCCTTGTAATATGATATCTCTCAGACGCATCACATCTGAGAGCTTTACCGGCTTTACAAGGAACTCTTCAGCCCCTTCCTCCAAACACCTAAGAATTGGTCAGAAAGAAGATAGATCTAATCAGAGAATCGCAGTGCATATTCGTTTTCTTTTCCCGTAATTTTGGGAGGTAAAATTTAAGAGTTTCATTCAACAACAAACCGAACACGGTGGAAAGAATAGAATCACGCCAAATTCAATAGATCAAGACTCAGTTTTCTTGTTTAATGTTTTATGCGATTCACATAATCTATGATCTCGATACTGGCAAAGGAATCAGAACAACCTTGTCTCACACTTGATTGCTTCGTTTCTTAAATCACCCAACAGAGGCTATCTTGTAAGTTTATGAATCGGATCTGTTATCCAGAATTTTATAACAAAACGAACAAATTACGAAACTAAGTTTAAAGGTAAGATCTGATATGCTGATCTGACAGATGAAATACTTCCTCTTCACAGGTAATAAACTAATCAAACACTGACATCACATTGAGAATATACCTATCGATACGAGCCAAAACATTCTCAGACGACATAATCACAACTGGTATTTTCTGCAAATTCGATGAGCTCTGGTTGAAAAAGGGCAAACAAGTAAAACATTAACCTCCATTTCTTAACAGCATCAATCAAGAATAGAGAAATGTCATGATAACAATGATAAAGTATCAGGGAAAAATCTAAAAACCTTCTTCATTTTGAAACAAAAATACCAAAATCACTAACCTTAATCTTTTTGAGAAGTTCATATCCTGTCATCCCTGGCATTGAATAGTCTGTCATGATCAGATTCACCTTCAATCCCTAAATTCAAACATTAAAGATTATCAAAAAAGACGAAAAAAAACCCAAATACTAACCCCCTACATTAGAAAAATTGATTCTGTATCACAAAATTTAAATAAATGAAATGGAGCCGAATATTCATCTTCTCAGAAATTATAGCAGGAAAATCTAGTTTTTACTTACATCAAATCCAACAGAGCTTTTCTCTCCATCCAATCCCAAATACTGCAGAGCCCTCCTCCCACTTTCTACAGCAGTAACTGCAAAGCCACAATTTCAATCAATTCCAAAAACCCAAAACCACAAATAAAAGAACCCAATTCAAAACTCCAAATTATTAACAAAAACACTAAACCTTTGCAGCTAGAAATCTTCAATAATCGCTCAATGACCTTCCGATCCACAAGGCTATCATCCACAGCAAGAACATGCAATTCCTCTGCAACAATCGAAGAACAATCACTTCCCATTTCGTCCAACTCCTTTTTTCCTCAAATGGGTATGTGTATTGTTTTGTACGATACACTTGAGAGCCACGAAAATAGTATGTGGGATACAATCCTCTTTGGTATATATTTCATACATAGAGTGTGGGATAGTGGGGTTCTGTGAAAGATTATGGAGAGAGAAAATCTACTTTAAGGAAGCTAAAAGGCTACAGAGAGATCTTCGCAAATCTACGAACATTATATTCAACTTGTCGCTATATCTGACAATGTCATTATTTTTGTTTTCTTTTTTTATTTTGGAATGTTGGTTTGCTAGTGGGGACATTCAAATTTGACAATTTTATTGAAAAAAATTGTATAATTTTAAAATATTTTCTCTTTCTTGTTTATAATACATTAAAAACATAAATATATTTTTATTAAAATGATATTATTGGATAACAAAAACTTGACAGGTTACCTTTAGCCCCCATTTGGTACAATTTTAATTAAATTAAAATCAACAATTAATTTTAATCACAAATTTTATGAATTTCCAACTTTACAACCACTCATTTCATGAACTTCAATCAAAATCTACAAAACTGATTTTAATTCCTACGAAACAATGGCTTAAATAGTTCCGTCAAAAAATTATGATCATGTTACATGTATATCAATGTTTACATTTTATTGACATTCTTTCTCATGACACTATCATATCCTTTGCTTTCGCCAATAATTTTTCAAATCATTGTCCATATTATGTCACGTAGGGGATGTCAAGCAAGATATAAACCAAGATGTATATCTAGATTAATCCAAAAAATTATATGACTTGACTTGAAAAACCCATGACAACACAATACTTTGATTTTGATGAAAAAGAAGTTAGCTCTATGCCGGTTTGGATCAAATTACCGAGTTTGCCTTTGGAATGTTGGACCTTGAATGCCTTGGGGGAGATTGTTATAAAATCGGTAAGCCAATATCAACTGATAAACTTATGTCTACTAGGGGAAGACTATCTTATGCGAGAGTACCTAAGGTTGATGCATTTATTGAGATTGTGAGATCGATAAAAATGAATCTGTCTAACGGTAAATCAAGGGAACAAGAAGTTCATTATGATCATGTGCCTAAATCCTATCAATTATGTGTCACGCTACAAGTTTATTAGCATTTGAATGCGAATAGCCAATTCAATCACGAACGACAAAAGAAATTTCGAATGAAGAAAGTACTTTTTAACTGTTACTCATTACGTGAAAATCTGGAATAAGCATTGTGGCTTGTATCTATATCAAGCCTTTATTTAATTGGACTCCATCGAATAACACCTTTGCACGTCACGTTTTCTCAGTAAATCAAAAAACGCTATGAAAAATTCGACATATCAGCTCCTTTCTTTGTTCACGTATGATATAAAATAATGTAGTTGTAAATAAATTAGTCTTAAAAAATTATTTATTCATTCTACTCGGAGAAGAAATTTTTTTTAAAAAAAATCCCTTGTTTGGGCTCCATTTTAGAGCCTGTTTAATGCTCATTTTTTGCTCAAAATACATTTTAAAATAGTATTTTGATAGTTAATATGTAGTTAAAAATAAAATTATTATTTTATTTTACGTATAATATTATTTTATTGAAAAATGTGTGATTAAAAATAAAAGGGAAAATATATTTTTTGAAAATAATGAGAATCAAATAAGGGTTTAATGAAAATTTGGATGGATATGAATTTTATAATAGTGATTTTTGAAAAGTGTGTGGTTAAAATTAAAGAACTTTTTTATTTATGCGTAATATTATTTTAAGGAAATATGTATGGTTGAAAATAATATATCTAAAAAAATGAATTGAAATAAAAAAAAAGGGGAGCGAAACGTATTCTCATTTCCTTTTGCTAATTTGTGCCCAACAGTAAATTTTTATTATAAATTATATTCTTGTGTGAGCCACGTTAATTTTTTTATTTTTATTTTTAACCAATATTCTTCAATAAGATAATATTTTTCATCACATTAATAATTTTTTATTCTTTTTCAACAACACATTCTTCATCAATCAACTATTTTAAAAATATATTTTTTCAAAATAATGTGACTCAAACAAATCCTATATATATAAAGTTGTGATGGTAGACATTAAATGTTAAAAGGACATGAGTGACATTTTCCGTTTGCTTTTTGTTTGCTTGGTTCAGAGAAGAAATGTAGTGGTAGTACTGTTCTGGGCAGTGTAAAATGCGCCATTCAGATTCTCTCTGTCCAATAAGAGTAATCCGTGCGTACTGCAATTTGTATGTATGGTCACTCAACTCACTGCTCAATTGCTTTGACTACTCTCCTTTTGCTGTCCCCACTTGGATCTTGGATCCGGGGCTGATTGACTCCACACGAACCTAATAATTAATAAGCCATTACCCTTAGAGAGTTAGAGATGGCAAACGAGCCGAGCGGCTCGTTTTTTACGAGCTACGAGCCGCTCGGGCTCGTCCAAATGACGAGCCCGAGCCCGAGCCCGAGC
>CAIGRN010148419.1:0-26309 GCA_903798345.1 Fraxinus anomala
CAGTCAACCCACTAGTTTGCCTAAAAATTGGACAAATGGAGGACCCACCACTAAAATTGATGCGAAGAGGCGGCAAGCACAGCAATTACGTGTCTATAAAGGATAGTGCCCGAGCTTTGAGTGGGAATGCTCAGTGCTGCCTTATCATTAACAAATTCCCCCCAATTTTCATTGTAAATCCATTATTTTATACTGTTATAGAAAGCAATTGGAAGAGGAACTGAAACTGGACCTGAAGCTGTGTTGGAAAATGGCTGCTACGAATTATTGTTCAGGCCCTGTGCTGCATCGTTTGAATGAGATTTCCTGTTTCGGTTTTCCTTCTTCATCTACTGCTCGTATCTCCATTGCTAAGAAAAAAGGGTATTCATTCAGGTACTCATTTTCCCCATTCAACCCACCGTTAAAAAAATGGACTTGCTTTCTCATCGATCAATTTGGTGCCATCCGTGTAGTTCTATGTGTTAATTTTTCAAGCGCCATGTTTCTGTATGACTCTTTGTAGGATTTTGAATGTAGAAAAAATGTTGAGCTACTGAATTTGATGGAGCTCTTGGGATTATGACTGGTGCCACTGCTATTGAATCTGCTGTTCTAGTTCTACAGACTAGAATTCACTTTTTACTTTCATCATAGATTCGATTCACATGATGAGGATTGAGCTATCTGGACCATTCCCAATGTAGCATCCGGCCAACATCTTAGTAGATGACTAGGGTCTCACAACCTATAAGAAGTTTTTTAGAGAGAAAAATAAAAAAGATGTATGTCATGTAACATTAATTAAGAGGGGTCACATTTGATTGCATTTCATAAATTTGCCTTTTAGTTTCCACCTCAAATATAAGTGGGAGAAACAAGGAACCAACTAAAATCTACTTTCGGGAAGATTATGTCAACTTTAGAGGGACAATCTTTGGGCATGTACCAAATGATAACACACCAGGTTAAGCAAGATAAACGTCATTTGTGCTACCAAGGATTAACATCTGAGGTTGGTGAGACTTAGAGCATAATTGTTGAGCAGTTAGACTGAATATTTGGAAAATTCTATCCAGCAACAGAGGCAGTTTTCCAGTGATTAACGTGCTGGACTAATTAGATTTTTTCAAATAACAGAATTCAACATATTTGATCAAATTGATTTCAAGTCCTAAATAAGTTACAGAAGCAAGAGGAAATTTCAGAATATATCATTCACGCTACCTTCCAAGCTTCTACTACAACCATAGGGCCTAGGTTTCTATCCCAAAAGGTTAACAGTAGCCCAAGCCTTTATATACCCATTATCTACAGGATCATGGTCATTGACTTTGGCACACTTATGCTGATCTAACACTCAATGAAATGAGAAAGAATGGGAACAGGTGGTTCATGCATTTCATAGTTTTAATGAATATCATCAATTTTCAACCTGTTTGCATTATTTCCATTGACATGCATACACTGATTTGCATATTCTCTTTATCTTCGTAACTTCTTTTTTCTTTTTAAATCACTTTAAGTCCTATCTATACATCTGTACTTCTTGGAAATACTGAAAATCGCTCCATTCTTAGGCATTTGCAAATTTACTTCAATGTTTTTTTAAGTTTTATGAAAATAACTTAGTGTTTGGGTTTTTATAAACTAGATCTTAAAAATGAATGCTTTTGTTTGTTATGTGTAACCTTCATTATGAAATCTAGTATATGTGATGATTTTATGCTTGTTTTATGTGATAAATAGATTTAACAACAGAAGAAACAGGAATATCTTATTTTGTAATTTGTATGTGTAGGTTGATCACCCCCTTTCTAATTTATTCTTTAGTGGGAAAGTCAACAGGCGACAACACAAAAGTATCTTGTTTATATAATATTAACAAGTAGAATGACAGTTTGGATTAGATAATATGCTATGATTTTTATGTTTTTCGATAGTTGTGCCCTATGCAAAAATATATATAAGCCAATACATTTGTAATATCATAAATGATGCATGCCTGGTGCCAGTAAGAAAAACTTTAAACTAGGTTCAGTCACATGGCGATAAAACTAGAGTTGTGCCTCCATGATTTAAGTGAGCTATACTTTTCCCTTCTATTTCTTCTTGTTGGCGATTCAAGTGAAGATAGCTTAGATTATGTTTCTCATCTTCCATGATTTTCTACAAAATCTCACTTGAGTAATTGGAAGATCTTCTGGTAAGCTGAAATAATGTCTGTAAATGCAAAGGGAAAGGAGGGTGGTTAGAACATGATTCTCTTTGGCAAAAGATATTCAGAAGTATGGTTTACAACAAATTTATTGGATGGTGGAACCACTCGTAACTTTAGTTATGAGGGTCATTAAGAAGTTTTTGTTTCAGTTGTATCCTCTTTCCCTTCCACTTTTATGCTTAGGTGTAAGTGATGAATGGCTGCTGGGAGGTTACACGATCGAGTGACTTTTGTGTTGTCTCCAGTTAAATATTTGCATTGTTTGTCTTCCATTTTAACACTCGCTGAGCTTTCATATATTTTTCTACGATCCTAATGATATTAGCCCCTAGCATTTATCATCAGCGAGCCTTCATCTTTCTTCTTTTATTAAATTTGGACCCTAGAGTGATCTGTGTTAGTAGGATAGCCCCATTTATGGGAGGATATTTAAATATATTCTGTAATTATTATATATTCGTTTCTTAGTTAGGCTTTCCATACTTAGTTAACCTAGATTGATGTAATGACTGAAATTCAGTCTTGTAATTAGCCATACTCTTCCTATTTAATCAAAGCAACTCTCAAATGGAGAGGCATTCAAACCAAAACATCATTGTGTTTGACAATCTGGCATTCTTTCTTGCTCATCATTTTTCCCTTTATCTATCTGTTCCAATAGATACTGCTCCGGATCCATGTGACTTCACCATAAATAGGCACCTAACATACCAGACCCAATCTTGACCCATGAGCTTAAGTTATTAGGCGTTGTCCATCAGAGAGACGAGCTTACTTTATGAACGCTTAAGTTATTAAGTGTTGTCCATCCGAGAGATTAGCTCACTTTATGAACGCTTAAGCTATTAGGTGTTGTCCATCAGAGAAATGAGCTCACTTTATGAACGTGGAACAATTTATTCTCTAATCTTTGTAAGCTTATTCCTTTTGGTGGTTTGTTTTTATCAGACAACACGGTGGAAAGGTTTTTTTTTGTATTTTTAAGATGCTCCGGATCCATGTGACTTCACCATAAATAGGCACCTAACATACCAGACCCAATCTTGACCCATGAGCTTAAGTTATTAGGCGTTGTCCATCAGAGAGACGAGCTTACTTTATGAACGCTTAAGTTATTAGGTGTTGTCCATCAGAGAGATTAGCTCACTTTATGAACGCTTAAGCTATTAGGTGTTGTCCATCAGAGAGATGAGCTCACTTTATGAACGTGGAACAATTTATTCTCTAATCTTTGTAAGCTTATTCCTTTTGGTGGTTTGTTTTTATCAGACAACACGGTGGAAAGGTTTTTTTTTGTATTTTTAAGTTTCTTCTTTATTATTTTATGTTGAGAAATTCTATATTATTTGTACATCTTCTTAATAACAGTATCCATATTTTTTAAAAGAAAAACGAATATTTTTTTCCCTAGTTCCTTCACGTTCAACATGAAATGGGAAAATTGAAGGAATCAGTGGAATGAAGAGGCTTGTGACATGTCACTCAGGTCTATCAATCTTGTTGGTATTTCTCCTTGACATCGAATTTCAGTTTATTTTGAGTTAAAACTGAACTTTTCAGCCAATCATGATTAAAATGAAAAGGAAAGGCGTGTTGATTTTAATGTTTGTAGTTGTTTGGAGAGCAGATGGTATAGTACTAAGCAATTAATTCAAAGTTCATTTGTGAAAAAAATTTGATGAGTGAAAATCCCTAGGTCATGTGGCGATATTTTTACTGAATACAGGTGCCAGTCATCCACAAATACTGATGAATCCAAAACAACAAAAACAATGAATCTATTAGACAATGCAAGCAACCTGCTGACTAATTTCTTAAGTGGAGGAAAGATTGGATCTATGCCTACAGCTGAAGGTGCAGTTTCTGATCTTTTCAGTAGGCCACTTTTCTTCTCCTTGTACGACTGGTTCCTAGAGGTACTTTACCGCAATCTTTGCTTTCTATGGTTGTAATAATCAGAGACCATTTGTCGATGTTGCTTGAACTTCTATCATCGTTGTTATATGTTCCAGTCACTAACGTGGCATCTAATTGTTTGTTTGTTCATTGTGTTTTTGCATGCTGACAAACTCTACTACAGGTGATTTTTTTCATACTATATATTGTTTGACAGATCTATAAAACAATTTGAGAGAGGAAACCAAACCTCGTTGTGCTTCATGCCAAAGTGATTGGCTTGAAGCCTGTTTTTATGTGTGTTCACATGGGCCACTCCCAAGTCCCCCGTCCTACCCTAATATATTGTCTATTTTAGCCTGTGACCTAATAGAATGGTTTTCCATTTCACAAGGGATTTCCATTATGTCTGATTTCTTGATTTTGAACTACACAGCATGGCTCTGTATATAAACTTGCTTTCGGGCCAAAAGCATTTGTTGTTGTATCAGATCCCATTGTCGCACGGCACGTTCTTCGTGAAAATGCATTTTCCTATGACAAGGTATGATCTGATTCTATAATCCTCTTCGTCTCTATTTTTTAAGATCTTGCAGTTATGAAAATTCTCTCTTGTCAATTTGTGAGGTTATGAAACATTAATGGCTTTTGAAGATTTGTTACATCTTGCTTTCATTCCCGCGTTTTAAAGTACATTTGAATTATTCTATTCATATTTCAAAGTTTTAATTTATTCATCAATTTTTTTGGTTAAACCCTTGTTCGATATTTATTTTTTCAAAATCACTTTTCCTCAACTTATTTTCAACCACACACTCTCCTAGTAAAATAATTTTCCACGGACCCATAACTTTTCCCTACTTTTTAACCACACATTTTCCAAAAAAATCATTTCTCAAAAAATAAAAATCAAACAAGCGCTAAATTATTATTCTTTAAGCTGATTCAATGACACTGAAATTCAGAATCCTTTTGATCATAATGTACCGAGAATATAAATTTGTTTTCTATTTTGTGTCACAGGTTTACAACCGTATGTACAACTGAAGTACACAAAAAAAAGGAAATTATTTCCTTAAAATCTTACCTTAAAATTTGGCCTATTACCAGGAAACTAGATCTCTAAAATCTGTCCTGAAGAGTAGGAAAACTTCCTAATATGCTTACATCAATTTTTTAGATCAGCAAATAATGTAAAAATTTTGGCTTCCTGTTTAATTGGGATTTCTAGCAAAGGTTTTCCTCAAGCTGGTGAATAGATTTTGTTTGCTCTGAGTTTGTAGGTGATTAACTCTCCCCTGAGTTTTGTTTATGCAGAGCTAAACTGTGTATTGTGAATGTGAATGTCTTCGAGGACTAGTATGTTGCTATGCCACCCAATAGGCTATGTCGAAGTCGAGTGCGAAGGGTTGTCCCCTTGGATAACTGCAGAGGATTTTTTTTTTTTTTGCCACCTTATCTCTCGCAGTCTACCTCATCGAGTTCTCAACGCTGGAGAGAAATTAATGGGGATTCTAATGAGATAACTATTTAGAACTGTGATTAGATATGTATTTTACGAAAATAAAACTAGATTAGATTCATTTTGGTAATATTTGGGTATAGTTAGACTTATTAGAAGTTACATTAGGTTTGAAGTCTTCACGACTATAACATGGGAACTAGGTTTCAATTTACATAGACTATTGCTTATTGAATATAGTATGAAAAATTTCCTCCTAAATTTCTTGTCTCTCCTCAGACTCTTCTGTTCTTCTCTTTCTTTCCTTGTCTCTCGCTTTTTGTATTGCTATGTTTGTCCATAAATTAGTTTCCTATTTTTTGTGTGTTTATTCTATAAAAAGTGTAATATTTTTCATAAGTAATAATAAAGTAGTGCCAATTCATGCACCTACAGATTTTTACAAATGAAATTTATAAAAGCAAGTTAAAATGCAAAACAGAAAGAGTATATGATCATTGTTTTTCTTGAAGTATTCTAATGGTCAGTCGCCGCATTTTTACGTAGGGAGTTCTTGCTGATATATTAGAACCAATAATGGGAAAAGGACTCATACCTGCTGACCTTGAGACTTGGAAGCTCAGGAGAAGAGGTGAGCTAGTTTAGGATGTATAATATTTCATTTAAGTCGTTATAGTGGTTGGTGACATCTTATTTATATTGTAAATTGCAGTAACCCTAGCAATTTGTAGAATGATCTCGTAGGTTGTCTCATAATTTGTTGACATTATTATTGCACTTCACAAGATATCTAAATTTGCTGTAGACTGAGGCTTAGTAGATGTTCTTAGTAGATCTCTTCCTACCCTTGCTCAACATTTTTTTGTTATCTGTTTGAGACCACAAGTTAATTTGATATATTTAAGTTACTGTAACTGGGTACTTCACATAGTTAATGAGAATAGTCTTCTCTGGTGTTGATCAATTTACTTTTCAGAAAAACCATTATTAATGGTTATATTCGTGTAGCCTTCGGTATTACATTATACTTGAGCAAGAAGATTGGGACTATCCAAGTATTTGGTTCATTGAGTGTGTCCTCACTGATGGTGAAATCTTGGATTTAAATATTGCTTTAATGGTGCTTTTAGATTTTTTATTCAGAAGGACTTATCCTCTGTCAATTGATGTGATAACAGAAACTTTATTTGAGCTGTGAAACAGAAGTTTGACAAGATTATTAATTTGTGAAAAGGCATGTTTTTCTTTATAGCCTATATGGTGATTATTTTTAAGTTCATACATCCATATAGTTTCTCTAGAAGCTAAATATGCCACTGAATTGTCTGGATCCTTGAAATAATCATTGATGCATTTGAGTTTCTTCCAAAATTTAATAATCACTGATATATTATAAAATTTAAAATTTGGAGGATCATAAGGCTTGTATTCAGTTCATAGAGCCCTCGGGTGGGGTTGGGGGTGGGGATAGAGAGGAAGCCTGACTGTCTAGTTTGTACACCTGAGTTTGCATGTGTATGGAGTTCCAGTTTTCAGTTCAATTGGTTCAACATTTTTAAATATCAGAAATGAAACAAAAAAAACTGAAATTTTTCCACCTTTCGCAGAACTGCTCTCTCTCTCTCTCTCTCTCTCTGAAGTTTTCTTTTTTCTCCTTAAGTAAATAATGTGATGCATGGACAACTTTATCAAATTAATAACCATATAATGTACAGTTATTGCTCCTGGGTTTCATTCATTGTACTTGGAAGCCATGGCCAAAGTATTTACTGACTGCAGTGAAAGAACGATGTTGAAATTTGAAAAGCTTTTGGAAGAAGAATGTTCAAGAGGAGGGAGGACAATTGAGCTTGATCTGGAAGCTGAATTTTCTAGTTTGGCACTAGATATCATCGGGCTTGGTGTTTTTAATTATGACTTTGGTTCTGTTACGAAAGAATCCCCTGTGATTAAGGTTTGATTATATGATTCCCTTTTGTATTTTTTTTCAGATGATCTTTTTTCTTTTGGTGTATGCTCATGTCTTAGCCTCCCATTGAACTTTGAAATGTGGTCTTGGTTCCACATTACATTTTCTAATAATTTTTAGGAATGCAGCAATTTACATGTTTTTACCCAAGTGATGTCAAAGACCATGTTTGAGCAATCAAGATTCTTTTTAAGTAGGGAGTGGAGGGGAGGTACCAATCCTTGAACCCTTGACCTTGGTTGTGGAAACAACAATCCTTCGAGACTTGCCCAGATAAATTCAGCTATTTTGTTTTGCGCATTTTTCTTATGCAAAATCTGTATGTTTTTTAGTTGGCCTTTTCTTTTCAACGTTCATGTTTCTTTTATTATTGTTCTTCTTTGTTGCTCTATTAATTGAGGTTACAGCGCTTGCTGCTTCACTCTCCTTGAAAAGTGAGTTATTCCTCGAGTTTCACACCATACATACGAATTCAAAAATGCCCTCGTAAACATCAGTCTTAGGATGGAAATTTTCTGTGTAGCACCGTAATGACTCAGGTTCTAAAAGGCATTGCAGTTTTGTAACCATCTTATTCAATTTTATGTATATTCTACTTCTGGCATTAATTAACATAATGCTACTGACTACATTACAGAAATGTACAATTAGAAAAGTGATTTATCCCATGAGTTTCATGCCAGGCATAAGAACTTGAAAAATTCTAGATATTTTCTATGCAGTACTGTAAATAATACATTGCACTTCCAAGGCCACTATTATCGTAATACTTCTGCCTAAATCATGAAATGTGCGCCTAATCTTGTTTTCTTTTGTCAAAACATGGAAGTGCCATAGATTATATACTATGAACCAGTTAATATCTCTGAAATGTTATGAGAACATGTGATCTAAAGTATCGTGGGCATGGTCAATAAGTTCTTACTATTGTTTGGATCTTTTCCCTTTTTTAAATGCCATTGTGTTCTATACTATCTTTACTACCCCGTTTAATTTTTATTTTTTTTTTAGTTTTTGATAATTTATTTTTATTGTCCCCATTTATTAGACTTAGACAAATAATTTTAGTTGCCATTTTCTATTAGAACTAATGAAATTTTCAATTTAAAGTATTGAATTTTATTTAAAAAAAATTAAATGCTTGAATTTTATTAAAAAAAAATTAAATGCGCCCTGCCCCGGGGCAAAATTCCCCACCCTGAATACCCAATTAAGCGGGTTATTGTCCCGCGGGTATCGGATTGTCGGGTTTTTTTGCCATCCCTACTTGAATTCAACTCACTCGTTGGCGAGTTGACCAATTAATCTCATTCATCTGTTGAAGCGATGCATATTTTCATGGTTGTCTTCCCCTCTCACTTTTTCTGCTGGTTAGCATACTAATTGTTCGCCATTATCCATGTATTTGCAGGCTGTTTATGGTACTCTTTTTGAAGCTGAGCATCGTTCTACATTCTATATTCCTTACTGGAAAATTCCTCTGGCAACGTGGCTGGTTCCTCGGCAGAGAAAGTTCCAGAGTGACGTCAAGGTCATTAATGATTGTCTTGATGGCCTCATCAAAAATGCAAAAGAGACCAGAGAGGTGAGTACCATATACAGGTGGATGACCATTGTATTAGAGAAACCATACTGTTGTAACTTTTGCTGGTTTTGTATCGTTCAGTTCATGAATTGCTAAAAAACATTCAAATATACAAATTTTCAAGTCAAATACTAATGCTATATTATAGCTATTGATGCTATATTATAGCTATTGATATCTACTTCTATCAAAACATGAAGTCCATGGAGCGTCTGGCAATAATCTGTTGTCTTTGGAGGATGGGAACTGTGGATGGCATTTTATAGGTGATTTTCAATGCAAAAGGATTCCTTAGCATCTACATAATTAAGCTTAAAATTTCATGAAGAAACTCAAATTTTACATAAATATTCGGAGGACATGGAAGTTATTTTTGTACAACTAGCCCATACTTCTTAAGGTTTGTCTATAATCAAATGTGTACTGAGTGTTTGTCTGTAATGATAAATACGACAGTGGGTAACCATAGCATCATGCTTCATTTTGACTGACAACTGAGCCTCTTTCTGAGCTTCAGCAGAAATGAGCAAAGAATTTTAGATTAGGGCATTCCATGATGCCGCTTGCTGCTTGACATTTGTTCTAGAAGTGATTGATGATCTCTCATTAATGCATGCATGAGTCGTTATTCGGATCATTATTCACTGCCCACAGTTCTTAGTTTTATAAATTTTATGACAGGAAGCAGATGTCGAGAAACTCCAGCAAAGGGACTACTTAAATCTTAAGGCATGCAATATCCTATGCTTATAAAACTTCCTAATTTCATGTGTTATAGACATCGAATCTAGTTTGCACATTTGAAGCTTTTGAAGACCAATAAAATTGAATTTCTGCTCTGCAACTGAAAGTTTGCAGGATGCAAGTCTCTTACGTTTTCTTGTTGATATGAGAGGTGCTGACGCTGATGATCGTCAGGTAAAGAATTTCATGCCCTTTTTGTGGAAAACATATTATCGCCACCATAACTGCTTGTAAATTCCCCTTTGAATGAACAAACAGGTAACAGTTCTGTTCCATTAGGCATATGAGCAATTTTGAGACAAGGACCCATCTTTTATGTGAATGCTCATGTGATACTCATTGATTAGCCTTTGGTCAGTGTCTCGTTTTTATATTTGTTTTTTATGATTACCATTCTGAGATTGTTTCATTTTATCTTCTGTTAATCCGTTTTAACAGCTAAGAGATGACCTGATGACAATGCTTATAGCTGGACACGAAACAACTGCTGCTGTCCTTACTTGGGCTGTTTTCCTTCTTGCACAAGTATGGTTTTTTGTAGGTCCAAGTTCAATTCTAATAGATATGGACTGATAGGTCTTCATGTTCCCCACTTCCACTAGTGATTGTACGGGTTCAGTACAAAATTAATGTATGATAAATTGCTCTAATGCAGCATCCCTCCAAAATGAAGAAAGCTCAAGCAGAGATTGACTCAGTGCTTGGTCAGGGGAGAACAACATTTGAATCAATCAAAAAATTAGTGTAAGTTGCAAAACTCTTAAAACATTTTCTATTACTAGAACCAAATAGCCCTTTCTTTAAACTTTTTTGTTTCTTTGATGAAATAAAATTTGTTCACTGCAGTCATAGAGTTTATAAGATTATAATGCTTATAAGATCTTGCAAGTTTGACTTTGCTTATAAGCCAAAGGAAGCACTTTATGTGTCTATATGTTCTTTGAAGAAAAGTTGGAGTGAGCCAACTTTTTTCTGTACTTCTTGTTGCACTTTCAGTTTGCCAAATAAGAACTAAGAGGTCCTTAAGTCCAATAAGACATAAGATTTAGTTCCTATAAACTCCTCTTATTCTAAACAGAATCCAGATGGACAAGAGAAGAGGTTTGTTGAAATTTGGCTTTGTAGTTCATAAGGCGTCTCATCTTAAATACACTAGATTGCCATAGCTGTTGAAAACAAAGTAAATTTAATTCAGATTGTGATCTTAATATGTTATTCCATAATTTTCAGGTACCTGCGACTTATTGTTGTGGAGGCACTACGTTTATACCCACAGCCTCCATTGCTGATTAGGCGTTCCCTCAGATCAGATTGCTTACCAGGTAAAGTTTTTGTTACTAGAACTATGAAGATTTCATCTTGAGGTCATATAATACAATGCTTTTTAAAAAAAATAAAAATGAAGTTGTGAATTTGGAGATGCGATTCTATAGTTAACTTGTGATATTATGGATACTCTTCACAGTGACAATCTATTCAAATTGTTCCATGTTTCTGTTCATTTTCTAGTGGATTCATAGTTATGGTTTTTTGGGTACTTAAAATATCGTGGTTCAAGTTATGATCTGTACTTAAGGTCATTTGTTCTTCCTGCATTATTCATTTTTCCATTTCCCTTGTGTGTGCAAACATGTACTTCATATCTTTTAAATACAAAACAATCTGTCAGTATCAAATTTTCCTGTGCACTAGTGATCCGATGCTTTGACATAATTTGGTATTCGAAAAAGGTATTCAAGTGTTAGAAGCAGATGAGGCCTTTAAATTATATTTCACATAAAAATTTCTTGCTAAACTCACTGTAGTATTAGATTACTAAACATCAGTGGCATGTGCTGCAAATTCCAAATCTTTCATGCTGGTATACATGTGGTTCGCTGGACTAATTTTATTTGGTTTTCCACCGTTTCTACTCCCACCTTTAGTCTACTCTCCCTCTGGAATGCAAGGAGTATAATTTACTTTGTACTGGAAATTTGATGACTACAATATGTCCAGGGTAGTTATTAGTTTAGCAGCTTTACTGCCAAATGGTTAGATACTTTATTTTAACCAACATTCAGATGGAATAAAATAATTTCTTTGAGGAAGGTATAACAACATGAACTGGAGAAGTAAAAACGACAGTGGAGGTGATCATAGAACATAGAAGTTACGTGCAATGGAGATGTTATTAACTAATTCTGCACTGTAAATTATGAATATAGCATATAGTTCATTGTTAGGTTTCACTGGGACGTATGTACCTATAGTTTTACAACTGAAACTGGAGTGAGGACTTAGAATGCTCAAAACCGTACAAAGGCAATGAACTGTGGCTGGTGTTTTATGTTTATGGTATCGAAGAAGTTAATTGGGATGCCTATTCGCCACTTTTGGTCATCCACTAGGTTAACTATTTATTCTAACAGGACAAATCTTTTTTTTTTTTTTTCACATAAGAAGAAAAACTGTGGCTGGTGTTTTATGTTTATGGTATCGAAGAAATTAATTGGGATGCCCGTTCGTCAATTTTAGTCATTCACTAGGTTTTTCGAAGAACTATTTATTCTAACACATACAAATCTATTTTTATTTTTTATACATAGAGAATTGTGTAGAACTTCTGTTTTCTCCACTTCAATTTTCAAATGAGTCATGACGTTCTTGATTTATAGCGGTGCTGGAATTAGACGCCAGTGTATTCATGGCGTGAACTAGCGATTTCAGTTATAATTTTTCTTTACTTGCATCAATACAAATCTAGGAAATTATGCTCAGAAACAAAAGAGACAACAAAACGCAGAATGCTTGATTTGAACTTATTTTTAAGTTGTGGAGTCTAACTATTGTCGAGCCTAATTATTCCCACTTTGCGGAACTGGTCGCAAATCGATAATAAAGACTGTTTAAGAGTTTGTATTCTTGTAAAATTTTATTGAAGAATTGGAGTCCTTGTATAATTCGGTTTTGTCCTAATTTATCTTATAAATAGGGAGTTGTCTTAGGCTTTATTATTATCATGAGAGAGAGAGAGAGAGAGAGAGAGAGAGAGAGAAGCTAAAGAGATAGGAGTACGATTTTCTCTTGTAAACATTTTTTTAATCATAGTGAATTACTATAGCAGCGAGAAAGGACGTAGTTTCACATTGAGGCGAATCTCTAAATCTTGTGTGTTTTTGAGTGCTTTTTTTCTTTTTTTCTTCAAATTGATTACTCTCGATGGAATTGAATTATGGTTTATAACTCTCTTAACACTTATTTCTCTTTTTTATGACGTTTAAATATTATTAATGTTCTCGAGTGTGTGTACTCTCAGTATGCTCTAAACTAAACAGTTATACTTCTCTGCCATTTCTATCCGAGCTACTTATTTTTGTTTCTCCAAGTGCTTATAATTCTTCAGTTGCAGTATGTTCTTTTTTATCTTCAAAAATCAGAAATATATACATGAAGTAACGTCTGAAATAAGCTTGTTTAATTTTTAATTAGTTTTCTCTTGCGAACAATATCCCAAAATTTCCAAATTCTCGTATCCTTTACATTATATGAATGTCCTGAACTAATATATCATTTTTCAGGTGGTTACAACGGTGACAAAAATGGATATGCGATTCCACCTGGCACTGATATATTCATTTCTGTGAGTCTTTACTTTTTCTCTTCGTTAATTTATGAGAAATAATGTAAAGTGAACTTGCATAATGCACTCGCTTTCTTTGAAATTTTGTGATGAGAACTATTATATTTGGGGTACTTGAAATAAATAGTTTAAAACAAACAGGAAAGCAGAGTCAACACCATTCTGAACTAATAAAAATTGATTGATGTTTACGGCAAACACTTATGGTTCCATTTAATAAGCTGTTCTGAATAAATTAAACAGGTGTATAATCTCCATAGATCTCCATATTTCTGGGACAAACCTAATGAATTTGAGCCCGAGAGGTTTCTAGTACAAAAGGAGAGTCAAGGCATTGAAGGGTGGGCCGGTTTTGATCCATCTCGTAGCCCGGGAGCATTGTACCCAAATGAGGTTATCGATCCGTTACTTAATTCATATTCTCGTGCTCCATCCAACTTTCATAACCTTTTACCAGTGTCATTTTCTTGATCAGGTTATATCAGATTTTGCCTTCTTGCCTTTTGGTGGGGGACCAAGAAAATGTGTAGGTGACCAATTTGCCCTCATGGAGTCGACTATAGCACTTGCAATGTTACTAAAAAATTTTGACGTCGAGCTTAAAGGATCTCCCGATTCCGTAGAACTTGTTACTGGAGCAACCATTCACACAAAGAATGGATTATGGTGCCGATTAAAGAAGAGGCCAAATGTTCATTGAACATTCTGAGAAGATAAATGCTAAAGATGTAATTGTAGTTTTTACATAAGTTGTGCTGTTCATTATTTGAAGAACACTGCATAGCAAACAATGTAAAAGTTTGCACAGAATAGTACTTCAACTGTATTTACCATTTATAAACTTGTGAAGAAGAATGAAAATAAAAATCACATTATTTTGTTTGGTTGAGTATAATGTGTGTTAATAACTTGAATGGCTTTTATAAGAAGTGATCGTTGTGTTTTGGTAGATAATTTGAAGTAGTTTGTCCAAAGAATGAGTAAACATAATGCCTCGAGAAGAAACCATTGTTGTTACAATCTATAAATTGACAATGCGCGTACGAATCGTCCAATGTTGCAGTCCTTTTTTTAAATTTTATTTTATAAATGTAACACAATCTCTGAAATGTGTAAGCTACACAGATGTTCCATATCCTTATATCGAGATAAAAGATGGTCACTTAGTATTTGGAAATCCACTGGCAACGAATCTTGAGTTCTGTGATTGTGATTCAAGATGATAGAGAGCTTCAATTGGAATTGTACATCTCGTGTTTTGATTGGAGGTGCGAGAAGAGAGGGCATCTTGGGATTGCTAGGTGTGGAAGAAGGGAGCTTAGACGACCATGTATAGTACATGGCACAACTATGGTTGTATATAAGCCATCCTGGACATCCGGCACATTGCACCTCTAGAGGAGCTCTTGATGCCATGCAAAAGGCACTGTCCTTGTGCTTGAGACCTTGTTAGCTTATGAAAGTCAGTGCTGGTAACGAAGGTTTTGAAGTTTTCTGCTGCCAAAAATTATGAAAAAGCTAGTAGAATTCCTACTCACTAGGAAGAAGTTTAGGGTATATTTAAAAGGATGCATATATTGATTTGGACTCTCAGAGGAATTGCTAGCAATTCACCATGAAGTCCCTTGAAAAGTCAAGTTCAATTCAATCAAATTAAAGCACTCGTGATTCGAGTGAAACAATTCGCATCGTTTGAGATATTTTGGATTTGATTCAATTGCTGTTTATTGATAAGATAATTACTAATCTTGAGAGGTTGCTCAATTGGTTAGGTCTTGGGTTTACTCCACAATGGTCACCAGTTTGAGTCCCTTCAGGACCACTGAGATGAGTACTCGGCCGTAAACTTCAGGGTTTCGTGGAATTAGTCGAGGTGCGCTCAAATTGCCCGGACACTCACGGTTAACAAAAAAAAAAAAAAAAAAAAAGATAAGATAAATACTTCTGGGCACTCAGATATGGTTTGCACTGTGAAGTACAATTTCTACCAGTTGCTGCATTTAGACATTCTAGTTATTGGCTGCATAATTCGAGTTCCTTCCCTTATTGAAGTGTGTACAAATTGTACATCAAGGATTTATTGCAGGAATTGAGCAAAATGCCCAAGGAAATTACTAACAGATGGATGATGGGCATTGACATAAACGAGGTTCTGAAAGTTGAGGGAAGGTTTTGTCGAAAACTTCGTCGTTCTTGTGCAGGTATGAAAATTTTCAATTGCTGTCTTAGGTTTTAATGGAAACAGATATACTTGGAGTGATGTTAGTGCTTGATAAAAGCTTGTTCATGTCAACGATGAATGCGATAGAAGTTCAAGACTTTTATGGCATGTTTGGTACAGTGAAGTCGACTCTACACAACTCAACATTATTAAAATGTTATCTATTGACCTGTTGAGTCGTTTCTTATTGCATATTAAAACATTTGTTAACTACTCCGACAGACAGTGACAAATGATTCCATCCTAAGTTCAATCAGCCGTCCCCTGAAGCATCAAATAATGCTGAATAGTAATGCCTTTGATTCGCATAGCCTCATGTAAAGCTGGCCCGTGGAGTTCAATAGCCTCATGGAGGGTCCAAGGCCGGTGATTCGAATGGACTTGATTTTAAGCAATTTGCAGTCGAGGATATTGAACAATCCCAGCAATTGGATGCCCTGCTTGATGTTGAGGTCGATAATGTGGACGTGATCAGCGCGGTCAAGGGCCTGCTGAATGGCTTCACTGGCTGTGAAATGTGGGAATTTGATTAAAGAGGTGATGGAGTTGAAGATTTGAGGGCGTTGAGGAGCTTTTGGTGGTAGGTTTCAGTGAGGGTGGTGAGAGGGGAATAGGTGCCCAGGTAGGAGCTGGTGATCCGAGTTGAAATGGCGTCGAGGAAGTAAGCACCCACGTGCTGAACAGACGAGCCAAACGGAGATGACACTCGGCTCTCAGGGAGGACTGGCATTGTCCAAGTGTCCATGGCTACACACTCAGTGCATTCGCCTATTTGAACAGGGCCTACGTGGGCCCTTGGTCAAGTAGCATTCCCCATGGCTTGTTCAAGTAGCATGCCCCATGGGTTTTAGTAATCGTTACTTAAAATCTAACATTGTGTCAACAATGGATACACTCTACTACATTGATCGGTGGGCACAATTAGAACCAATCATGACTCACATTGGACTAGTGTGCCAATGACTAAAAATCAATACATTTGAGGTTTTTATGTTTCTTTAAATTTCACGTGATACTATCCGATACAATGTATTATTTATCTCGAAGTCACCATTTTTGATAGGGATTGAAATCAAATTTTTAGTAAGTTTTGATAAAAGTTGATAAAATGTGAGTTTAAAATTTATTGTTGACTTTGACTTCGATTAAAATTTGTACCAAACAGGGGTTAAGTTCACAACATTTTATATTTTTTTTATTAAAAGTACCAAGTCATTGATCAGATCAGCTGCTTGAATTTTGAAAATCCCCCCAAAAAAAAAAATTCGATCTGATTCCTCGAAAATTGGCCAATTCATCTATATATATTGGTTCAACTACTAGCATTTGGAATATACTAACTAGGTTGGATCAGAATTCGGATTGTCGGGTTTAATCAGTTTGATTCGAATTCAATAACTATGCATACAACACTAAACCTTTGTTCGAGTCCCATTTTTTACAAAAAAATAAATTTTGTAATATTGATTTTTTTAAGAATGTGTAGTTAAAAAGTAGAATTTTTTTTTGAATTACGTACAAATTATTTTATCGAAATAATGTATGATTGAAAATAAATTTAACGAAAATAAATTTTTCAATAATGGACACAAACATGGGGCCAAGGTTTTGAAAAAGGAGGGGCCCTCTATGATTGATTTGCCACGTCACCGTTCATTTGGAAAAATGAACGGTAGTGTTTTCTTCTATTTTGAATTTATAACTCTAGGTTTACTTATTCCTGTTTTGGCGGGACAATAAAAGAGTTAATTGTTTAAGTGGTCATTGAACTTATCTCTATGTTTTCGAATGTTCATCAAAGTTTAAAATATCGAGTTTAGATTACTAAACTTATTCAAATATTGGATGTCACTGACTAATATAACATTCGTTTCAAATCGTTAACAAAATTAGTGACATGATTAACGAAATATACATGTGGAGCCCCGTCACGCTGTTTAACAAATTATCGTGTCTTCGATTACCTACTAAACTTTGAAAAAAGTCTTAGATTACTCACTGAAATTTGAGGTCGTCGAAGTTTGACCACTAAACTTATAAAAATGACGTTGGCTTATTGTTAGTTAAAAAATGTGTACCACAAGTCCAAGAGTTGCGTAAAAATAATAATGTAGACAAACGAATCCGATTATTAATCCCACAAGAAGTAATTACAATTTTAACATAATTTTCTAGAATTTTAAGCTATTTTCATTATTTGACAAATTCAAATTCATTGTATCTTTCGTTGTTAAAATTAAATTAAAATAAAACTTGAATTTTGCAACGAAACACACAATAAATTCAATTAAATTTCGAATTTTGTAACAAAACACACCACCCATTTAATTAAATTTATTTTATATTTTTGTTGCAAAATCCACATTTTAATTTTATTTTAACAACGAAACAAACAAAAAATTTGAGTTTTTTTAAATGGTGAAAATAGATTAAAATTCTACAAAAAAAAATATGTTAAAATTATATTTAGTTATTGTGTAATTGAGTAATCATTTATCGTGGGATCAACAATTCGGAATCTTTTGTTCATTTTATTACTTTTATGCGACATGTGCGCTTACGATATACATTTTTTAACAAACAACAATATAAAGTAATTTTTATAAGTTTAGTGATCAAAATTCGACCACCTCAAAATGCAATGAATAATCTAAAACATTTTTCAAAATTTAGTGAGCAATCGAAAATATTTTTCAAAATTTAGTGCGCAAGAGTGACATTTATTAACAGTGCGATGGGGATTACATGTGTATTCTGTCGATTACGTCACTAATTTCATTAATGATTTGAAACCAATCTTATCTTATGAGTAACGTTCAACAATAAATTTAACCACCAGAACTCGACGTCTCGGGCAATTGAAAATACAGGCACAAGTTGGGACAATTAACTCACGATAAAACAGAAAAAAATGACAATTTCCGATTCTACAAGAAATGCATGATTTGCGTGTCGAGAGTTGTTTTTCCCATTCTAATTTGACTACAATTTCTTTTGTCCACAATTTCCTCTCAAGTAAATCTCAAGGATCGCTTTGCAGGGATTTGGAATCGAAACATTCACCAGTAAATGGAAAATTGGTTTTCGCTGATGTCCTGTAAAAGGTCAGATATAGACTTCATTTTAATTTCTCTATCCCCTAAAGAATAAATAAATGGAAATTATTTGGCCAATCTTTGAAATTGATTTGTGCTT
This sequence comes from Fraxinus anomala, assembly GCA_903798345.1. NCBI lineage: Eukaryota > Viridiplantae > Streptophyta > Magnoliopsida > Lamiales > Oleaceae > Fraxinus > Fraxinus anomala. The sequence continues at coordinate 18,895 of CAIGRN010148419.1, forward strand.
TATGTTTTTCTAACCAATTTTTTACTTGACTTGCGAGTATTTTTACTTGTAAGAAATCTGTTTTACTTGGGATTGCAATTCGATTAAGTTATTGTTCATTTTTCAGGCCTCTAATTTTATTATGCTTTTTATTGCTGACAAAATGAAGGATAATGGGAAAACACTTCATGTAATTAATGCGGCGTTCCCTCACAATGTAGGTAAATCTTAGGATAAAATGATATCTTATTAATATAGAAAATTTGCATCCCTCGTTTATTCATTTCTCTGGCAAATCTGCCTTTCTGCCTATGAGGAACAACATTATTTTGATGATAGAAGAATGCCTTATAAACCATGCCAATACCCAGTCATGTCTTCAACCAGTATTGTAGCTATTTCGGGGGGAGGTTCCATAATCCAGTGTTGCATCCCTGCTTCACCAGTTGCCATTTCTGCTAATTTCATGGCAGCCCTGTTAGCGAATTCCGTCACAGGGTGAAATTTAACAAGTTTAAATGCTTGTAAAAGTTTACGGCATTTATGGGCGGTGGAACTTTTCGAGGGCGTAAGTGTTGCCTTGTCATCAAAGGCCACTGCAATTGCATCAATAGAATGTCCCTCAACCTCAAGGTAATCAATGCCTTGTGCTATGGCTTCTCGTAGACCCAACTCAAGAGCTACAAGTTTCGTTTCAAGGTGGCTGAAATCATTTGGCAGTGGCTCTGCACGAGCAGCTTTAAATAAGCCATGATGCTCGCGAAGGACGTATCCTGCTCCCCCATGCCTCAGCTCATTAGGGCCACAGGCAGCGAAATTTAGCTTCCATGCATCTTCCAGTGGTGTTGTCCAGGGTATGGTATGTAGCATTTGAATAGAGCTGCCACAGTAAAGATGTTGGCGAGGTTTTGGTTGATAGCCTAGAAGTATTGTTCTCATTGTAGGTTGTTTGATTGTGAAATAAGATAAAGTTGGTGTTTAGACACTGTATAATTTGCCTATGAAACGCTATTCACTATTTATAGGCAACAACTAGTAATTGCATCTGCTCGAGAAATTAGATATATTGTAACAACGGCTAGTTTATGGCCAATAGTTTGAGTTTTCCCAACGGTAACACAACGGATAAATTATTAATTGCCTTAAATGGTGATTGATGGCACTAAAATTTAAATTCGTAGTAAGATGCATCATATACAACTCATTTGGAAACAACTGCAAGTGTTGATGTAGGCTTGGGCATATTAGATTCTTTATAGTTCACGAAGAATTTGAATTTAAAGCTTTCTCTGCTTGGGCTTGACACATTAATATGAATATACTAGATGATGCCTTGAGTAACTTCCTTTTATTCTTTGGTCTCTATATCGTTTACATTTATATAGTGCACATGTTCACAATCTTTTTGACTGGTTATTTTGTAATCTACCATTTAAGACATCAATTTTGCTACTTTGCCAAAATTTAAATTTAGACACAGGACTATTACTAATGCATTAGCATATTATACAATAATATGTGAAAATTGAAGGTGTATATAATGGCTTGTTACTCATCTATCTTTATTTTTAATCTCTATGGAGATGAATATTCTTATGTATAACCTCAACTTAACTAGGGCTTATCCCATACTTGTCTAGCAACCTAGGTGGTCTACTGAAAAGGGGCCGACATGTGAGATTCTATCTGAGGGCTTTACAAACAACTACTTCTCATTTGTCGTTGCTTTTTGAAATGGTTAATCCAAGTTGGTATGGAAACTCGTTACATGGCTTACACCCAAATTTGAACCAAAATAAATTCTATTCAACAACGGTGTTGGATGTTATCACACCTTATTTACTCGAAATCAATTAATCCACTACTCCAAGTCAACTAATTCTTAATTACTCATTTCATGTACTTTGATCGACCTTTTACTTTAGGTTTACAATTGATGTTATTTTAATCACTTTTCTTAAGGTTGCATCTACCTACCTTCGTGAACTATACCTATCTCAAGTGTAGTTGTTTGTCTTTTCTATAATATGAAACTTTTTGACAAGGATTTGGATTATCAAAGGATATTTAACTACAAGTGAAGAAAAATAAACTCGAATTATAGGCTTTCGAAAGGCCTACTCTCTATCAAGACTCCATTTTTTTCTCAATGCTTCCAAAAATTTGCCAACCCCTATATTTATTTGGTTTCTAATCTATTCCTGAAACTATCATCCTCTTTCCTTGCTGCTTCTTTCTCGCTTCTCTCCTCTTACATTGCTGCTTTTCCCCTCTTTACTTTCTTGCTACTTCTTTTGTGCTTTCCTCCTCCTTCCTAGTTGATTTCCTCCACTTTTCATGCTACTTCCTCCCACTTTCCTTGGTTGATGCTTCCCCTTACTTGCCTTGCTTGTTGCTTCCTCTTACTTGCATTGCTTGTTGCTTCCCTCCACTTTCCTCGTATAGCATATGTCCAACGAACAACCTCTCCCTAAAATCCTCATTGTCCCCATGGTGGAATATTTTCACAATCAGGTGAGTTTGAAGGGGTTAGTTATCTTTGTATACAGGGTCGGGCTTTTCCGCTTACAGGTTTTGAGCGAACAAAGCCTTGCTTAAGTGAATTGGTCTGGTTCTCAACTTTCCAGGACATTTCCACTACACCAAGTAATCTCGCAAATTTCAGGTTGTGAATATAGTGAACATCATGCAATCATTTAGTATATGTATATATTAGATACAAATAATATATAAATGATCATCAGGGAGAGTGAGGTGATGCCATATATTACCTTAAATAATTTCTACAGAAGTAGGAAATTTAGTCCATATTTTAGCTAGTGTAGGTCTATTAGTGTATGTACCTTGAGAACAAGTAGCACGTGAAAACTCATTGCACTGAAAGATATTTTGATTTTTCAATAGATATTCTTAGTAATTATTCGCTTATTATTAACCTAAGATGGTCAACCGGTCTTGGCAAATATTAATATCTTTAGGACTTTGAACTTTTGGTTCAATATAATATTTATTTCAATTATAGTGATATTCATATATTACAATCTAAAAGAAAGTGAAAATAACATAATATTGGCTCTTTTAAAAACTTGAGTCACATTTGTAGAACTAATGTTATATTGGTGGCAGTTATAATTCTTAGCTTTCTCCTTCAGGGTTCTTTCTACTTTAGGGAGTGATACTAAATTCACCAAATTACTCATAATAGGTGAGAGATATTCTCCATTTCCACTTACTATGTCATAATATAAATCAATTGATTTCATTAACTTTTGTGGCATCGATAATTAAACCAAATATTTATAAATCAATAAGAATATTGATTTGACGTGTTTAGATTCACAAAAAGTGACCCCTTAAATATATTCACAATTATCACGTTCTCATAATTAATAAAGGACCAAATAACATAATATACGTGGATGATGAATTTAACGACATCTATGATATAAATCTAACATAATATTCATAAATTTTGGTCCAAAATGATATCATGCAAAACCATTATAATATAATCTGTCATATGGTGGTGCATAATCTCTATTAACTTCAATTCAATTACCATAATAAGTCATGTGAGACATGTTAAAATTATACAAGCATGTTGTACAATACAAGCAACTAAATTCCAAAAAAGTTGAGAAATCACAATATAAACTAACAAAAGCAAGGCCATATTGGATATTTTTGCAATATCCAACCATTTGTAATTAGAAAAAGATAACGATCAAAGATAATAGCTTGGGCATTCAAAACAATTGTTTGTGGGAGTAACAGAATCATTGCAGACAAACTTGCTCCTATTACCATTAGAGAACCAAAATCTTCAAGTTGGGTACTAACTACCACCAAAATTTCTTTTTTCTTTATTATTATTAATTAATGAGAGCACTTTAGCATGATCATTGGTACAAAAAAAATAAAACGAACAGAAATTATATAAAGCAATTGTATATACAACATATAAATATTCGGTCATGTTTCTTCTAAATTTTTTTTAAATATTTTAAAATGTTTAATTGTTTATTTGTATATAATCATGCTTCTTCATGAGTATGAAGATAATATTTAGATAAAACGATTTTTTTTTTTTCTAGAATGTAGAGACTCGTGCTTATTTGGAAGCAATAATAAAAGATTCTTATGAGGTATTGAATTAAATAAAATTATGCCTTTTAAGATCAACTTAACAATGTTATTCTGGATTATTGGCACGTTCATTATGCTTATCCAGGAGCTACAAAATAATATTCTTATAGAATATTAATATTAATAAATTTATGCAATCTCGCTGTAGTATTACAATGTTTTTCTTAATATTTATAAGGTTGTAAATATTTGGGGTAACAATACAAATAATCTGCCAGAATATTGATATAATATAAATTTTTGCATGTTCATGCGCATTTAAATCATCAAATCAAAATATTTAACCAATCTAGAAAACTTTTGATGCTTATTATGTATACGTAATCCTCTTTGAAGATCCCATGTATAGCATTGTGGAGTACCAGTTGTATTCGAATCTTCTCCAATATTCATGTTCACGAGAGAGATTAATCTCTTACAATTCATGCCATAAACCCTTTTACACATTTTAATATGTAATCACACTTTGCATGCCTTGTGTTTTAATTCCAAATCTTTGAGTTAGGTTTCCTCATCTGAGCAGATTTGAGAAACATCATTCCATATCTCTTTCTTTGTTGATAAAAAGAGATATGTTCGGCCAATATTAGGTTCACCTGAGCTGATGGGTCCTGCCATAACTCTAGAATTTTTGGTTTCCATGTCTGAAACTCCAATTCATTCCCAATTTTTGGTGCTTTTGTGGAACCCATAAGATAAAAAACGTTCCTTCTTCCACGAAGAAACGTGTTCGTGGACTGACGTCCTTATATGTAATTCTACTCATCTATCTTATGAGTTCTGATAGAAAGCAATGGTGTTCCTTCATTCATGAAGAGCCTCTCAGAATTAGCCTCTAAGGGTCTGTTGGCATACCGATTATGAACATTTTTTAAAGTACCGATGTTGAGCATTTATGAGCGGATCAGTTTTGAGTGGTTTTTAAAACTATCCAACATTTTTACATCGGTTCTAAAAGATTTTATAAAAAAATAAAATTACATATATATCCCTTAGTAAAATTTTCAGTTTATAGTTTCTTATATGAAATTTTTTTACTCATAAGTGATATTTAACTTATAGTTAATTTTTTACATATAAGTTAATATTTAATTTAAAAAATTAAATAAAGTTAAATATTTACTTAAAATATTAAGTTAATATTTTTTATTAATAAGTACATTTTATAATTATAAATTGATTTTATACTTTTAAATTATTTTAAGTACATTTTTTAAGTAATTTTTTATATTTTCTAAGTGAATTTGTCTTATTGATAGTATTTTTATTTTATTTTTTACATAAAAGTAATTTTTTTACTTACAAGTAATTTTTAATTATAATATTTTACTTATAAGTACTTTTTAATTATAATGTAATTTTTTTACTTATAAATAATTTTTTAGTTAATATATTTTTATTTATAAGTTAGTTTTGAAGAAAATGTTAGTTGGAAATAATTATTTTATAAAAGGTAAAATTAGAAGAAAATTTGAGAAACGGCCAAAACACACCGATTTGGTGAGTTGAGAGAACCGGTTAATATTACACTACACTGGCTTTAGGTGATTTTTAAAGTATCCAAAATTGTTGTCCAAAAAATTTAGCAAGCACCGGTTCTTTCAACCTCTCATAAATGGTGCCATCCAAAACCGGTCAATATTGGTGAAAATAAAAATCCCAAGCAGTCCCAAATGGGATACTAATAAACATAACAAAGTAAAACTAATGATAAGTAGTTTATCCTACAATTCTTCCTTGTAACAAACTCCTTCCTAAATGTTTCAGCAGTACTATACTTTTGACCGTACTTGTATTTGAAAAATCATTGTTTAGTTGAAAGAACAGGGAACAAGATAAGCATATATTGCAAATCAAAGACCAGAAGAGTAGCACAAGATTTGTGATCTGTGAAGGTGGAAAGCATAACAGTCTCTCAATTGAAGACTCAATTAACTTTTGATGACACTAGTATCTCAAATACGAGTTAAAATCTTTGAAAACGTACTTACTCCAATCAGGTATAGTGCATCACCAGGTGCAATTTTCACCAATATATTTTTTTCCACCAACTTGGTGATCATACTATAGGTCAATAAGTATACTTCTATTTAGAAATAATCATTTAGTATGTCTATCATTATTTACTGTATGAAAATGTTTGTTCGAATGTGTTATGATTTTGATCTACTATTATTTTTAATTTACCTCCAATAACTTGAGGTACACGGTTGTATGAATACGTGTACATATCTTCTCCATATTGACTTGTCTGTGCTATTTTTATTAGTACAAAAACATATACCACTTTCTCTCTAATCAACTGCTGCCATGTTTTTCTTCTCTTTGACAGAAGGGAGAAAGGAATTATGAGCTCAAGATGTCTCCAAATTCAAATGGGTTAGTTTGGTGCACTAAACATTTTGGTCTGAAATAATCGTGAGCAATGATTATTTGTTGAGGTTACGAAAATATTCAATATTTCATTTTTGTGGTACAATCTTTCAGCAGTTCAAGTTTTATTCTTTTTATGGATGTAACTCGATCTATGAAGCATGTAAGTTACTCAGATTTTCCATATCTTGATATTACGACAAACGATGGTAGACCATCAGTAATTGGGATTCCACTTGCAATGAATCTTGAGTTATGCGATTGTGATTCAAGATGATAGATAGCTTCATTTGGAATTATACTGTCCTTTTTTGAGTAATGGATGTGTGAGGAGAGGATATCTTGGGATTGCTAGGACTGGATGGAGCTTAGATGACCATGTATAGTACACTGCAAAACTAGGGTTGTATATAAGTCATTCTGGAACTCTAACATTTGCACCTCCGAAGGAGCCATTCTTTCCATGCAAAAGGCACTGTTCCTTGTGCTTGTGGCCTCATTAGCTTATGAACATCAGTGTTGATAGCGATGGTTTTGAAGTTTTTTGCTGTCAAAAATTACGAAATATTAGGAGATTTCCTACTTACTATGAAGAAGTTTATGGTATATATTGTTAATTCAACTTAAGTCTTCCATATGATGGAGGTCTTGGGTTCGAATTTTGGGGGATTCGTCAGAAAGCCGTGAAGGGTAAGATGGGCCTAGGCTCTCCCAAAGCGAACAGTACGTATGATATGATAACGGCTCCAGTGCGAGGTCGGGTCGTTACAAGACCCATGACCTCCATCATATGGGAGACTTAAGTTGAATCCTGGTACTAATTAACGCCCTAAATTTTATTGACTTAAATTTTGGGGTATTACCAATACCATTTCATAATCATACTCGAAGTAGAATTATTCAACTGAGAATTTAAA
>CAIGRN010148431.1:0-11499 GCA_903798345.1 Fraxinus anomala
TATCAATTTTTATGTAATTTCAAAATTTGTTCATAAGGTGCATTTTCAATTTTGCCAATCTATTTGCATATATATGAAAAAAAAAACCCTACGACAACGGTTGGCAAACGTTGCGATGGAAGTCTTTCGTAACGTTTGCCAAACGTTGCCGTCTCTTTCTATGGCAACATTTTTAAAACATTGCCGAAGACTTTCGAAGTTTTCGGCAACGTTTAAAAAATGTTGCTGTATCTCTCTACTTTATGACAACACCCCGATTTGCAACACACATCCAAACGTTGCCGTAGGCTGTTTTTGTTGTAGTGAAGGTACGAGTCCATGATTACTAATCGAGAATGATGAACATACTACTTACATAGAAGTAAAGTCAAGTATTGACTCTAAGAGATGACAGGAGGCCATGGAATTCAAAATGAACTCAATATATGAAAACAAGGTTTGAACCTTGGTCGACCCTCCTAATGAGATAAAATCCATAGGTTGTAAATGAGTTTACAAGAAAAAAGTCGACGTAGATGGAAACATCCATACATACATACATACAAAGCAATGCTAGTAAAAAATGTTATAAATAAAGATAAGGTGTTGACTTTGATGAAACTTTTTCACCTGTAGTTATGTTAAAGTCTATTCGGATTATGCTTGCAATAGCTACATATCACTATTATGAGATATGGCAAATGTATGTCAAAACTGCTTTCCGTAACAGAAATTTGCAAGAGGAAATGTATATAACACAACCCGAAGGTTTTGAATCCATCGATTCATTTATGGATTAAAGCAAGCTTCTAGGAGCTGGAATATTCGCTTTGATGAGACAATCAAAATATTTGATTTTATCAAGAACGAAGATAAACTATGTGTTTACAAGAAGATGGTGAGAGCATTGTCGTATTACTAATATTATATGTAGATGACTTATTATTAACAGAAAATGACATCTCTATGTTTCAATTATTATATCAAATAATTTTTTCGTGATAAATATAGGAGAATCAACTTGATCTATAGAGATAGATCTAGAAAATTGCTTAACTCATCCCAATCTATATAAATAAAATCTTCTCATATGAAGAAAATGAACTGAGAGTTCATTGATACATTGATGTTCACTTCTAGTCAGACTAGAATGATAGCATAACTCAATTAGGATATTTGTTTATTCTTAAGCAGGGTGTTGGAAATGTTCCAAACATGAAACAATCATTGATTCAATAGTAGAAGCCTTATATATTATTGCTTTAGAAAGCAACAAAAGTTATGGTCTTGACTAGGAAGTTCATTGACGAACTTGGAAGAGTTCCTAACATTGTTGATCACATGCTTCTGCATTGTACTAACAATGGAGTCATCATACAAACGAAGGAACTAAGGTCATATCAATGATCCAAACATGTGTTAAATCATCATACAAACGAAGGAACTAAGGTCATATCAATGATCCAGACATGTGTTAAGGCGATATTATCTCATTGGAAAGATAATATAATGAAAAGATATAAAAAAATAACGAATTTCCACAAGTTATTAAATTATAGATCCACCAACAAAGAGTGTCGCAGCATAAATATAATAGTCATGTAAACTCTTATGATATAAGATATATATAAGTGATTGGATCTAGTGAAAGTGGGAGTTTGTAAGTGTTACACTCTAGGTCCAATCAATTTTGGACATAAACACTTTTAATATATAATTGATGTATATTTATGGCAAGATCTATTATTTAATTGAATTAATATTCTACTAAATTAAATAATAGAATCTGTAGATTCAAGTCTTCGTAATTTTTTAATTACAAGGAGTTGTGATTGTGAAAATTACATGTGATCAAATCTTAAATCATCCGTGATAATAAGTAATAAAGATATACAGATATCGTTATTACGGATAGACCATCGCGCGTGACATTTCTTACTTATGAAGTAAGTAGCTGATCTCACAAGCTAAAATGTGGTGATACTTAAATGAATACGTGAATGTTTGTTATAGAACAAAACATTGGAGACTTGCTGGAGAGATTCCACTTGAATAATTATTTGAGTGTCAGTGGTTAATCTCTAACGTTCGGTAGTGAAATTAGTCATTTGACTTGAGGTCATCATAGTATTTTGTATGAGGACATTAGTACTTTGGTGATATTGGGTATGTTAAGAATTATATGAAGGTTGTGAATGATCAATACATGATTCATCACTCTTAGATAGTAAAAGATTATGATCTATATTTCATTCAGTTAAATTGATAATGAAATTCTTGGCTAAGGTGAACTATTGAAAGGAGTTTTTGACTTACATTGACTTAATAGTGGGATGAAATATATGATCGATAATTGAGATTAACATATATCCATATCTCGTAATTGATCGGATCATACCACGTGACATTTTTCGTCACAAGTATTACCCTAACACATTGTTAGATGTCAATTTGGGACGACGAATATGAATTTGTGATAAATTGAAATGGATATTTTAATTTATCGATTTTGAGTAGATCAAAAGAATAATTCACGTCATTAGACATCATGATCGAAAACCTGATGGGTCACACACAAAAGGAGAACCAGAAGAATGAGATTCACCAATAAATTAATTATCAAGTGTTGTATAATTAATTAATTGGATTGATTGTTAATAAGCCCGAATTAATTAATTGGATTAATTAATTCATTGACCAAATTTAATTAATTTGATTTATTAAATATTGGATCAGATTAAGTTTAAGAAACCGGCCAAACCCACTTGACTTATATTAATAAGTCTTTAGGGTTTTAGAATAAAGATGAAGAACATAATTCATTATCTTGTTAGCACATGAAAAGAGAAACTCTAATTCTCTAATTCTTATTCCTTGTATGGATTTTCATTGGAGGTTGGACATTTTGATTTGCAGTTCGTGATTATTCGTGGGCGAGGATCATCAAAGGAGTTTGTAGAATTTATCAAAGGTATTATTCTAAATACAACTTCTATATAAATACAAAGCAGATCCGTGATAGGAATTAAAAAATAATTTATTTTTCGCTGCGTTAAGTAAATTTCCAACAATACCTATGATTGTATCAACCACAAGCAGAATATATCTATTTGTATAATTCTTTGCAAAAACCATTATCCATCTTGCAACTTCAAGTTCTCATTTCATTTTGGCATAAGTAATACCGGCTTTACATCTTTAGGCGTTTGGACCACAGATCCAAAAATTTCGGGTTTTTGTAGTAAGTTCAATTTTGCATCTATTGTATTTTCCTATTTTCGTCAATCATTTCTACTTTAACAAATCACGAATCTCCTTCGATATCATCACTATCATTGAAGAGCTCATCATGTACAAACATATTATCGGTAATTTTTTATTTTCAATACCATTTATTTCCTTATAACGACATAACTTATCAATATATCTTTTTTCAAAATTCAAGGCAGCTCAACCTCTTATGAAGCTTTACATTTATTTATGTCTATATTATTTCCAAGACTATACGCCTCCTCAATTAGACAATCTTTACTATGTTATTCCATTTTCCTTTTGTGAATTTTTATCTAGGAATCAAATGATATCATGCTTCAAATGTAAGTTTAATTAAAATATTGTTAACGAATTGTTCTTCAACAACGTCAATCTGATTTGAAGCATTTACAACTAAGATTTGATTAATCTCTTTTAGGTAATTAAATGCACCTTACAATTAAATTATCTTTCAATTTTCTGGTTTGTATCATCATGTTTGAGGATATAAATAATGTAATGTTATGCATTTCATGTATTTTTTTCAACTATTCAATTTATCCCGCTAATGTTGAGAAAATTATCTTATTAAGATGACAATCGACAAATCATGCCATCATATCTGCTAGGGTTCAGGATATTTTATAGTAAAAAGAATTCAAACTAATAAAACAATTAAATATTCAGAAACTTATTTCAAAATAAAATTAAATATAATAATTAGACTAGGAATAGAATGAGTAACTAAAGACATAAATATTTAATAGATATACTTTATGGATGAAATTTTGTCACACAACATTGTAATAAAAAAATATAATTAAATATTGAAATTATTATTAGGAATAAAAAGAGTTAATAACAAACTTATATATTGATAATATTATAAATAAAATACTTTAAAAATTAAATGATGTCTTAAGTTAGTATTAGAATATTAAAATACTAAAAAAGTAAAAACAATAAACTTCCGTTGATTATATCAACGACTTCCTCATTGGTGTCATCAAATAGAGCACGCCAGTGATTATCAACAATATCACATACAACATTGTCATTGCTAGTTAGAGGTGAGCCGTGATCACCAAAGATATTACTCTAATAATTATATTCAATTATGGACATTTCTATTGTAATCATAGACAACTTCTCTATATTATTATTATTATTATTATTATTATTATTATTTGGGTTCCTATGTTGCTTCAACCTCTTTGGGTATCTTTACACAATTGGGGGAAAAATGATTAAGATGGAAACAAACAGATGGGTCATGGCATGGATTTGAATTATTTTTATAATTATTTACTATTGTAAGAATTTGAAATGAAATAGAGATGATAGAAAGCTGATAACACAGCTAAATGAAGATGAGGGAAACTTCTGAATTGTTTAACCATGTGCTGTGTAACGAGCACTCAGGCCAGCTGGATGATAGGCTACTCTCCTTATGAATTATATACATGGTGAGCTGATATGCCAACTATATTATTCAAGATAAGTAAACTACATGATAAGCAACCTGCATTATGTATTTTAATAGCTCCCCTCAAAATGGAGAATAGATGTTTTCTATTCCCATCTTGGATAAATGTGATCTTAGAGTGATGGAGGACAATGCCTTGGTAAACATATCTGCAAGCTGTGACTGAGTGTTAACATAGGAGGTGGAAATGTGTCCAACTTCAATTTGATCCCTGATCAGGTGACAATCTAGCTTGATATGCTTGGTTCTTTCATGGAATACTGGGTTGGAGGCAATGTGCAATGTCGCCTGATTGTCGCAATTCAGGAGACCTGGTTTGGAGATATTAATTTGAAGATCCTTTAGCAGGTATTTTAACCATGTAATCTCACAACAAGTACTAGCCATTGATCTGTACTCTGCCTCAGCAGATGATCGAGACACCACGCTTTATTTCTTGGACTTCCAGGAGATCAGTGATTCTCCAAGAAAGATGCAGTAACCAGTAACTGATCTTCGGGAATCAGGACATGCTGCCCAGTCAGAATCACAAAAAGCTTGAAGTTTTATTGTGGAAGAAGATGGAAATAAGAGGCCTTGTCCTGGTGCCATTTTGAGATATTTGATTACCTTGTGGACTGCTGCTAGATGCGTGTAAGAAAGAGACTCCATATACTGACTAAGGTTTTGTATAGCATAACATATGTCTGGTCTGGTTAAGGACATATACATTATTTCTCCAATCAATTTCCTGTAAACAGTGGGATCAGGTATTGGCTTTCCTGTGTCTCTTCCCAACTTTAGATTCTGGCCCATAGGTAGCTTAACTGGTTTAGCTCCAAGTAGTCCTACATCTTCCAGCATGTCTAGAGTGTATTTGCGTTGAGAAATAACAATTACCTTACTTGATCTTGCAACTTCAAGGCCAAGAAAATACCTCAGATCGCCTAGTGCCTTAATTTTGAACCTGCTACTGAGGAACTTCTGAATTGTTTCAATCTAATTTAAATTGGACCCTGCTATGACTATATCATCTACATAGAAGAGCAAAGCTGTGAAGGAATGATTTGTTGCCATTGTGAAAGGCTACAATCAGCCTTTGACCAAGTAAACCCAAATTTTATAAGTGTTGCAGAAAAGGTGGAGTACCATTGCCTTGAAGCTTGCTTCAGGCCGTATATACTTTTCAATAGTCTGCAAACTTGGTTGGGAGTTCCTTTGGTATATCCTGGAGGTTTTTGCATATATATTTCTTCACGGAAAACTCCACGAAGGAGGGCATTGCTCACACCAAATTACTTGAGGTACTAATTCTGAATTGCAGAAACAGCTAATAGACATCTAACCGTAATATGCTTTGCAACAGGTGAGAATGTTTCATTGTAATCTATTCCCTCCCTTTGTGTATATCCTTTGGCCACGAGCCTTGCCTTGTGCCTCTCAATACTCTCATCTGAGTTATGTTTTAGTTTATATACCCACTTGCACCCAACTGCCATTTTTCCTGGTGGAAGATCAGTGAGGTTCCAGGTTTTATTTAATTCAAGGGCTTCTATCTCTGAGTTCATTGCCTTGCACCAAATAGGATCATTCACAGCCTGGTGATATGTGCTGGGTTCAAGGTGTGTGCAGATAGAAGTTGAAAAAGCTCTAAATTAAGGTGATAACTTGTGATAAGAGATGGTATTAGAAAGGGGAAATGCCTTACTTGCAAATGCTATAGACCTTGTCTTGGAAGAGGATTGGGATGACTGAGTTGAAGTGACCTGATGACATTGAAAATCTTGTAGGTATTGAGGAGCCCTCTTTACCCTTGTGGACCTTCGAGTGGTAGTTGATGAGGAAGGTGATGTTTGAGGATTATCTTCAGGCACAGGGTTGTTTGAAATGTCTTAGTCAGGTGTTTGTGCATCAGGTGAATGGAGTATGGCATCTGATGTGGGTTAATGGGTGTAATTGTGATTGTCAATATCAGGAAGTGGCTTTGTAAAGATAAACTCAGCTTCATCAGTAGATTTTTCAGTTGTTTGTGAGGAAAATAAGTCTCATAGAATGTCACATTTCTAAATAAAAAAATGTTTTTCGTTTGTAAATCCATTACTTTATATCCTTTAACTCCAAAGGGATAACCTAACAAAATACATTGACATCCTCTATGATCAAATTTCTTTCTCCATTGTGTCAATGTTGAAGCATAGCAAAGGCATCTAAAGGTTCGAAGGTGAGAATAGGTTGGCGTGCACTGAAAAAGGACTTCAAATGGTGACTTACCCTGCAGCAGAAGTGTGGGAATTCTATTTATCAAATATGGTGCTGTAAGGACAAACTCATTCCAATAAAACAGAGGGAGGTCTGACTGAAATTTTAAAGCTTTGGCAACATTCATCAAGTGTTGGTGCTTCCTTTCAACCACACCATCTTGTTAAGGGGTCTCAACACAAGTCCTTTGATGAATGATCCCTTTTGAGTTGTAAAAATCAGTTAATTTGAATTCAAGTCAATTATCACTTCTTAAGATTTTGACAGAGGTCTGGAATTGGTTTTCTATCATTTGAATAAAGGCTTTAATGGAATGATCAACATCAGATTTTTTCTTAAGCATATAAACCCAGGTGGCTCATGAGTAGTCATCTACAATTGTGAGAAAATATTTAGACTTATCATGAGCTGTAGTGGGGCAAGGACCCCAAATATCACAATGAATAATTTCAAACACTTGCTTAGTTTTATGTGATCTGATAAGAAAAGGTTTTTTTTTGTTGCTTTGCCAATGGACAAATGAAACAACAGAAATATCAGAGATAAGTTTCATCCTAGAGTCTGATATATGCCCTAGATGATAATGACATAAATTTGGCTGAACATCAGAACTGATAATAGAGGCGACAGTAAAGGGTTGTCTGAGACTAAGGGTTGATAAGATGGTCATGAGTGCTGTGGGTGAGACCTTGTTTAGCATCAGTCGATACAGGCCATGCCATACTTTACCCTTCCTAATCGTCCTCCAAGATAAAAGGTCCTGCACAAAACAGGCATGAGACAAGAAAATTAGGCAACAAGGAATCTACTGAGTTAATTTCTTGACAGATAACAAATTGAAATGAAAATTAAGAACACATAGCACATCTTTTAGAAGTATAGAGTCTGTGATCTGTACTACACCAGTATGTGTGGCTGGAACAATCTCACCAGTAGGTAACTTGACTGAGAGAGAAGCTTTTGATTCGATAGAGGTAAAAAGGCTGGTGTTTCAGATCATATGATCTATTGCACTAGTGTCAATAATCTATGGAATGCTACCAAAATTCTGAGAGTGTGTAGGTGCAATAGATAGATAGGCAGCTTTACTAGATAAATCAGATTGAGGCTTAGTCTTTGAATGATCAATGGTTTGCACATGGTTAACAGAATGAGTGTTCTGTGAATTCTCCTTAGGTCGAAGCAAGGCAAGGAACTCTTCATATTGTCCCTTGGTTAAAGAAACTCGCTTATCACTCTCTTCTTCCATCACACTTGATTGATTTGCAAAACCTTCATCCCTCATTTGAACCCTGTGCAACTTGTGGTTAGAAGGATAACCTCGTAGCTTAAAGCATTTCTCCATAGTGTGTCCTATCATGTTGCAATGTGTGCAAAAAAGAAGCTCAATGTTTCCTACCTTAAAGCACTTGTCTAAAATGTGTCCAGGGATCTTGCAATGTGTGCAATATGGTCTATCCCTTTTACCAGTGAAGTTCGATTTTCCATAGCTGACAGACTTGTTTTCTCCATAAGTTCTCCTGGTTGCCATTGCAATAGCTTCATTGTTCACAGTACTTGAGGTAATCTGCCTCTGTTTTTCTTGCTGTTGGATGTATGAAAACACCTTGTTTACTGGTGGAATAGGATCAAGCATCATAACTTGGGCCCTTGTGTTGTCATATACTTTATTTAGCCCCAACAGAAACTTGATTACACAATCACGTTGATGTCTGTCTACCAGTATTTTCAACTATCCACAACTACATCTAGGAATTGGATAATAGACCGATAGTTCATCCCAAATGGTTTTCAACTTACCATAATAGATGCTTACAGAATCATTTTCTTGCTCCAGATCTACAAGTGCTTTCTTCAGTTCATATATTCTAGATCCATTCTAATGGGCTAACCGATCTTTAAGCTCAGTCCAAATCTCATTTGCCTCATCCATGAAGGCAATATTGGATCTGAGGGAGGGTGAAATTGCATTTTGAATCCAGGACATCACCATATCATTACACCTCTCCCATAGGCCGAAGGAGATGCTGGTTGGTTCAGGCTTAGGTAGCGTTCCTTGGATGAAGCCAAGCTTATTTTTAGCTCAGAGTGCTCGCCGGAGTGCTCTTGACCAGGTAGGATAGTTCTCTGTGGTTAACAGATCTGTAACTAGGATAGCTCCTGGATTATCTGAATTCTCTAACTTGTAATGGTCAGAAAAATCAGAAGTTTGGTGGATGGGAACTGCATTTTCACTGGTAGCAGAGTTCATCTCAGCAATGGTAGTCATTGCTCTGATACCATGTAAGAATTTGAAATGAAATGGAGATGATAGAAAGCTGATAACACAGCTGAATGAAGATGAGGGAAACTTCTGAATTGTTTAGAATAGAATCCAGAAATTCATCTTACCATCAACTCCAATACAAATGCTAATAAATAGAAAAGAGAAAGGGGTAAAAGAGTAAAGCCTTATCCTAACAAACTACTCAANCCATGTGCTGTGTAACGAGCACTCACGCCAGCTGGATGATAGGCTACTCTCCTTATGAATTATATACATGGTGAGTTGATATGACAACTATATTATTCAAGATAAGTAAACTACATGATAAGCAACCTGCATTACAGTCCGCTAGATATGACTATCACTAGTGCTTTTTGACCGCCTGACTGTAATTTTCATAGCCCTCCTGAATTGCATGCTCATGCACCAACTCTCGGCTGCAATTTTCAAAACCCTCCTGAATTGCGCGCTCCTGCACCAACTTCCGGATTTATGAATTCATCTATCTCCTGTGGATCAAGAAGAACTCCGCGTTCTTCAACAACTAGAACTCCAATCACATTCTCTTGATTTTTAGAACTTTAATAGATGTGAAGGAAGTAGCAGTTTGGTATTTGGATTATGGATTTTTTCACCGCCAAGAATAAATCAAAATATGAAGGTTGAAAGCTTATTTGATTAAAAGGATATGTAGTATGTGTTTTCTTAATGATCAACCTTAAAAAAAACGTTCAGATGTTTGCTGGTATTTATAGTATAGGTTTAGGGTTGAATAAACCGGATAAAAAACCTTAAAAACGAGAATTAAAAATTTTCGGAAAACATTGTGGCTCGAGCAAAAGTTTAGCGATAGGCGAGTGACAAGATGTCGCTCGAGTGAAGGCAAGATGGCAGTCGGGCGACAATGTTTCTGTTTCTGCCGCTCGAGCAAAGTCAGAGCGACAATCTAGCGAAATTGTGGTGCTGTTTTTTCCTTCTTTCCATTCTCGAACCCTAAACCTAATACAACTCAATTAATAGTATTTGCAATTTACTCCTTGACTTTTGCAACACATTAATTCTAGTCATTTTTATTCACAGATTTGTCAATTACATTTAAAAACCTAACACAATTCAATGAATCGGGATCACGTGTTATTTTTCTTGCTAACTTCTCAGTGCATCGATTGGAATCAGAGTACAATCGTATTCCTAACAAAGATGGTTGGGTGTCATCTAAAGGTTGTGTTCCAGGAACACTTACTTTATTCATCTACTAGTTTGTGTCTACAAGATTATCATCATCCGTGTACTCCAACATTCTCAAGTTCGTACATTTCTTCATTTCTATCTTTGATACCTTCACCTTCTGGTGCTACTATTTCCTCATTTTTCGATCTCAACTCGTATCCAAGGTCAAGGTCTTCTGTAACGCTTCGAATTTTTTAATTCAGATCATTACAATATTCATTTCATAACTTAAACATAAATTTATCTGAATATTTTGAAATATGAACTAGAGAAAACACTTCAATACCTCACAAAATTCGATACATAAAATAATATGGTTGAGAGGGTTATATATTCAGAAACAAGACTTAAAATACTTTATATCTTGTTTACCTCAAGGTCTCTTTCCGACGTTAACAGTCCCTAATTCTCATCTCAAACAAGGTATAAATCTGGAATATTTGAAACAAAAAACTGTGCGGGCAGCCTAGTTTCATGGACTATAAAACGTCACTCGGTGGTCATCTTGGAGAGTTATTTATATATTTGGAATCCTCAAGGTGTCAACTATAAGTGTACCAAACCTCAAATTTTTTTTTATAAACCCTAAGGGGTTAAAATGAGTACAAAACCGAGACTGCTTCAGCTATTTCTAGGATTGGACAGTTCTGGCAATCCCACGAAAGAATGAATTTCTCAAAAAATAGAACTCCATTTTATGAACCGTAAAATTCTAGTAAAATAGACTCATAAATGTACAATTACAAAGTGGTGTCACCATAAAATAAAGTCCTGAAAATTTCAGATATAAATCCAAAGTTTCTGCTTGTAGGGAAGACTTTGTATTTTTCGAAATGCTTACCCTTTTTAGGATTTCATTTACAGATTAATGCAAACCGGGTGGATGATAATAATTGGTGGTGTCGTGTGCCGTGGATTGATGGAAGGATCTTAGAAGTAATTTTAGTTTTGTGTTGATGTTTAAGTGTTTAAAATTTAAGGTTTGAAACATTATGTTTAATTTCCTAAGAGTCAAGATGTTTTGATTTTGGAAATATTGAAGTTTTTT